>JAGDQP010007398.1:35217-67556 GCA_022664845.1 Lepisma saccharinum | reverse complement strand
CCATTTTACCGCACCACTTGCACACCACGACACTCACAGGTGAACTGGGTACTGCTGATGGAAGAGGAAGGTCCACATGACACATTGGAAACAAAACACGATCGGCAACCGCAACACGTGGTGTACAGTGGCGGGCCACACTTACGTGTCATGACGTGTTTTTAGATTTTTTGTCCAACCCCTGTATATTCTATGCTACCAATTAACCAGACAAGATATTTAAATTCGCTGAAATGCGAACGTAGAAGAAAAGGAAAATAATTCAAAATAGGCTAAAAGAAAAGTAGAAGCGAATAGGCTCATAAAGTCATGAAACAAAAATCTAATTCCCATAAGTATGCATGAAAAAAAATCCCTCAAGATACTTGAGAAAATAATACCTTAAGGCAAAATGTCTCTACAATAAACAAAGTTGAAAAATTCAAATTTAGTTTATTTATTTTTTGAACAATGATTAATTGTGGAATACTCTTTAGAGTACGTTTATTTAATATTTCGTTTTAGTCCTGGCTATTTTTGCCAGTTGTAATTACAATATCTATTTCTTTTTTACAGGATTAATATTTTCCTAGGGTTCTTGCACTTAATCAATGTTCTTGGCGATAAACCACTTCCGGCAATTTCATTACACTAATCATGGTTATAACACTTCCATTCTGTAGTGTTTGTACTTTATACGCTACTTTGTCTTAAATCTTACTCTTAAAATTTGTCCCTTCCGACTCGACATGGACCATACTACCCTAAAAACATGCTACTCCAAATACGTCTTGTACTTTTCTGTTAATGCCAGAGGTATAGATATTATATGCCTCTTGCAACGAATGTGACATGACTACTGCTCAAATTGTCAAGACATGGAACAATTATTATTTGGGATTTCTGTCAGTCCATTATGTAATTTTATTGGTTATTCAAGAATTGTATGTTTCGATTTTCATTAAAGCAAAAATTTAACTTCAAATATTGAAAGATTTAATATTATTCAAAGAAAAAGTCACATTAGCATTGTAAGAAATATTTTGGTCTTTTCCTTTTTTTTTTTTTTTTTTTTTGATTAAACAAAAGCGCTCTGTAAAATATGCCATTATGCACTTAGAAATACCAATTTCAAATATCTATACACTTGTACTCAAGCGTAAAAAAATTCTAATGTTATGTATATAAGTTATCTATGAATATCTTATCCAGGAATTAGTTATCTACATCCTTGCCGCAACAGTTTCCAAACATTTAGTGTAATAAGTGCAAATTTTGGTGGATTTTGTTACTTGCTCTGGTGGAAAATTATTTTTTTTTGGCAACACTGTCAGCATCAAAACAGTTATTAGATGCATCGGGATCAAGTAGCAAGCCCAGTAGTCAAATTATCACAGCGTGTTAGCTACAATTTTGTGGAATACTGTGGGATGTTCATTGAAAGCTAATGAAAAAGGGTCATTGAGAGAAAGCGTGCTCTTGTGGAAAATAAAAACAACTTGTATCTTGCCGGTGAACATTTGGTGTCGCTACATGTACCTCCTCTTACACCTGCACATCCTTCCGTAAAGGTTCCATGTCTCTTTTGTTAACTACGTCGAGCTCAAAATATGTAAGTTGAACGTCACACTTTCTTCAGTGTGGAAGTGAGAGAAGAAAACTTTAAAAGAAACGATAAGATGGCCATTTTCACGAGAAACAAAAGAAACGACAGCTATTCGAAGTAGAAATAAAAGAAAAATGATTAAAGGGTTCTTTAGCAGAACTTTTTGTTTAAAAAAAAAAGAATGCTCTCAGAAAGCTGATTGTGCGAGTGAAGAACTGTTTTTGAGCACAAAGCTTTTCTCACACGTCAGTTCAGAGGAAGTAGGTAGGCAGTCCCCAACCCTGTTGCTGCTCCCTGATGGTCAGGAAGGGCAATTTCTTCTCCCGTCCCCCCTCCCCTCCTCCTCTCCCACCACACTACAAGAAGAGAGAGAGAACTTTCTGGAAAGGATTCCCATTGGGTCGATCAAGATTCAATTAATCTGAAAGACGAAACCCCTACGGTGAGTCTTACGCCTAGAGAAAGCGAGTTTCTTAAAAAACTTTTCCCAATCGATTGCAAGAGGAGAGAAGTTAGTCGAATGCGGGTCACTCGAAATTGCTGGACGACGGTACGGGACAAGACAAGTTGGCAGACACAATTTGCTTCGATTACTTTTCTTTCTTTTTTATCTCTCTCTCTCTCTCTCTCTCTCTCTCTCTCTCTCGCTATCTCTTCTCTTTCGCAGTCTTCTGGTCTTCGTAAACAGAAACAAGCTTCCGTTTCTTGGGCTGTTTTAATTTTCTTAATGGCAGCTTCTCAAGAAGATGAATTTTCGTGAAAAAAAGGAAAAACCTCTGACAGCGATTGGATTTTATTTTTATGGATGGCTTGTCTCTTATGGTCTTTATCAACAAATCTTAACATGTCGTACAAGAGAAACGATTTTCTTCTAGTCATCAACGACTTCTGAAGCCAACGCAAATAATTGTAGTAGTTTCTAAACAGAAATTGCAATACAATAAGGAAAATGCCTCAAGCAAGTGTTAAGAAGGCTTTTGATTCCATATAATGATTTACAGAAACTTATTATACCCGTTTTTTTTATTTACATAATACATCTGTAAATGATATAATACAAAGACGATTATTTTCTTGCTAAAATGAAACCGATAGTGCACGAAATACATGCTCAAATAAAAAAAAAAGTCAACCACATAATATCCATAGCATGTTTGAGTCTAATTTATAATGTACCTGATTTTCTCGCCCATTGATACGGGCTGAATTAAATATCGTGCTAACATTGATAGCTGGGAATGTTTTTTCATACGGATTGGTAATATTACCTAAGTACCTAAATGTCAAATTTATTGTGTATTGGTACAACGGTATGGAAATATTTGAAATGTTAATTTTTACAAATGAGTTGGCAACACTGGCAACTTTACCGCCTGCGACTCACAGTGTGTGTAAATGCCAAATTTGGAGCGCGTAAGTTCAATGGTATGGAAGCAATTTGAAATATTGATTTTTCTTTTAATTTGATGGTAACACTGAGTCAATATTTGCACCTGCGGCACACTGGATAATGACTTATCCCAGTACGTAAACGTCAAATTTACGACGTATGCGTAAGAAAGTATGAAAACAATATGAACTAATAATTTTTAGAAATTGTTTGGCAACACTGAAAAAGATAAGAAATGTTGTCTCTTTTGTATTAAAAATTTAACCCTTGTACTAACAAATATGTCTAATATCAAATAATTATTGGCTTAAAATAATTGTGATTGAGCAGAATCCAAACAGGAAACTGGAATTTATATTAATAAAACAGAATGAAATTATGAAACGATTGTGATAATTTACTATTTCGTTATATATTTATCAGAAGTCACGTTAGCAGAAGTACAAGGAAGGCAAAATGCTGCGTGTAGATGATTTTCAGTAATTAGTCTTTGTAGAGCCTTTCTAAAGGTACCAGTAGGGTGAAATGGAGAGAAAGATGTACCCACATTCATTTCATAATTGCTTTCTATCTTAATTAATATCAGGTAGATTCTGTTGAATCACTGTTAATGAAATGAAGTAATTAGTTGAGACGAGCTCGTTATAATCATGTTCAGTTGCAATAATTAAATTAAAAGCAGAAAAAAAAATACTAGAAATTGTAACTCAAAACATATTACGTTAATTGCAATCCAAATGTCACCTTTTCTTGTTTTACGTAACAGCTAGTATCTTTGATTCCTGATTCAGTTTCAAACCATTTTCAAAACAAATTTCTCATTTCAAAACTATATGAGCAATGTGAAAGGTTACCTCAATACAGTATGTTTTCTGCCATTAGCTGACGATATAGAAGTTCTATATAAGAGTTGAATCAATAGATGAGACCTTTGTAGGTTAAAATATTTATTATTATTATTATTTCTATGTTTATAGCACTTTTCTGATCACTTGCGGCAGCTTACATTCGATAAAATTATTCTTACAATTTATTAAAATATTAGCTGAGATCTAGTTTTACCTCTATTGACTGTTAAGTTTAAACTACTAATTATCAATCTATGGATCGAGAACCACTAATAGTGTTTCGCGAAGTTCTCATATCGGATGTGATAAGAGACTTAAGGGGTGCAGAAAATGCAGATGGATTCAAAATTCCTTCCTTTATTTTTAAAGTTGAGCTACGATGTCAATAAATCAATGTAACAATTATGCGATATCAGATTTAATATTAGGATCTTACTTACTTACAGAACTCGCAAGTTCATTGCCGCAGTAACAAACATTTGCCATTGAATTCTACCCTAAGTAAAATCAAGCCAGTTTTCATCACAAACACCTCCTTCTCGAAGATCTCTTCTGAATTCATTTCTAGTACAGTACGGTGTAGATTTCATTTTTAATACAGTTCGATCTCGATTTATCATATCTAGTTGCTTTTATATTTTATTAGAATTACAGGCTTGAATGTTTAGAAGCGGGTTTTGTCATTCTTTGTGTTTTCGAGAAAATTTTACCTAAAGGCCATAAAAGGCATGTCCACAATTTCGTGTAATAGAGACTTGGAACTAGGAATGCACGACATATTGATTTTCTGATATTATTTCTGAAGTATCTAGGATCCTATTTGCGTTCATTTGCATTTAAGATTTCTTTAGAATTCCAGAATATTTCGTGGATGGATATTCCTCGAATAGGCGTGCTTGAAACATCCAAGTATTTATCTGAATTCAGAGCCACGCCTTGTAATTCTTAATACATGAAGGAATTATACTTGATACATTGCTACAGGAAAGGTTTGATAATATATAAGTCGAAATACGTGATCAGTGTTTGTGGGTGTGAGTGAGATAAAAAACATAAAATGAATTTAATGGTGTGAGTGGAGAGTAAGGATAGAAGCAAATATTACAATATGTTGTTACGAAAGCAAATGTTACATTTATTTACATAATTGGAAACAATATTCATAAATAACTTGGAAGTTGTTTGGTTATGGATAATTGAATCTGTCAATTATATGAATTTTTGCTAGCTTTTCGCTCTTTTGTTGAATTATATTTATTGGTTCAGATCAGTTATTGCTGCATAAAGATTTGCTTAGTGCTTCTTATCTTCTATTTCATTCGTATCAGAGTAGTATTTTTAGTATTCGATAGCACTTAGCTGGCAGTGGGATAACGTGATGAATATGTGAGTGTATCTATGAATGCTACTACTACTACTACTACGCCAGTGTGTGGGATTCCTCGTGGGCTCTGGTCATTCACGTTCCTAAACTCTTATCAGAAGACTCTGCTGGTAATATATTGTGGATCGTATTCATCTAGTTGTGATTTGTATATTTATTAATTCAAAATTTTATAGTCTGCCATGCTTGCTGCGTTCATCCGAAGGATAGCCAAGGTAAAGGGATGGCTGGTGTGGGGTGACTTTAAGCATTCTGCAAGACAATTTTAAGAGGTTGTAATTCAATAACTATTCACATAAAGAGTTTGAAAGTTAGCCTAACAAAATAACAAAATCTTTCTGGTTGGTGTGGTTAAAAGTATGGTATATTAGCATGGGCTGATTTAGGAGAGATACCCCCGGGGGGGAGGGCAATTCCTTTAAGAGCAGTCTTTTAGAATGAAACATTTAAAGTCATTCTGAAATGACTGGGGGGCAATGCCTCCCCCATACTCCCCCATAAATCCGCCCATGTGTATTAGTAAGTAGTTTTTTATTTATTTGGTGATTTGCAAAAATTATTTGATATTACAGACCAGAAACAGAATGTACAGTCGTTATCTTTTATTTTCTGAAAACATGGGTATAATCCATTAATAGATATATGTTCAAAAACATCTCCAAATTTGGTGGTCCTAAAATAAACACGGAATGAGAAAATAATTTTGAAAAAAAAATAATAATAATCTTGTGAAATTGGGTAAAATTTATGATTGTTTTGGGCGCTTCTAGTTCACGTGAGCTGCCTTTGGCACTGTAAGAAAACCTGACTTATTTTAAGTTCTTTGAATCATGATTCACAAACATTTGCTTTATTTTAATGTTCTTACGTACTTATCTACTGTAACTTCTTTGCTTTGCGATGATGACTTTATTGGCATTTGTTCACTGTGTTCACACACATGTGAAATGTCAGTAAACCGAGCTTTATCTTTTGTTGAGCTACTTAAATAACTCACAAGGTCTATCGCGAGAAAAGAAATATATATAATTCACAGTCATATTCAATCCACTACTGGATGAGGTCTCTCCCGGAGGGAGGAGCTGACCTACTGCTCACACGCTGATCTGACTTGTTGGGAGAGGAGACCCGAAGCTCATATATTATTTTTGTATAACAGAGTTTTATTTATTTATGTGTTATTTGGACTGTACTTTATCATTATATTTTTAGTTTGCTTCTTAAGAGGGCTCAGTACCTACGCTCTGTTTCCATGTGTGTGTTTCCATACTTTAAAGATACTGGATAAAAAGCAATAATGAAATTTTGGAAAGCGGTCCCCATAATACTTGTGAACGTATATCAAATGAACTATCTAACATATTGAGATTGTTTATTTTAGCTGAGAAATTAGAATGCCCGTAATGGCGTAGGCGTATGAAATTCGTATTCTAACATAGATTAGATATTCAACTTCATCCTAGAAAATATGTACTCAGTAAATTTTATTTTTCTATTTTAATTTTGTTTTCAATTATGAACTTCTTAAATTTGTCTATCAATATCTAATATACTGTAATTTAAGTTCTGAATAATGTATGGGAGACTAGGGCTAGTTGTAACAGCGGTAGTGTTGCAAAACTGATAGTTCTCTGGCGCTTGCGCAAATTGAACGCGCTCGCATGGTGGTTCTGAATCGCTATTGCACTGAGTAAACAATAATGGCCGAATATATTTAAATACGTATGGATCATGCTTAAATACTGTTATTATGTGCCTAAACTTACTATAGGATGAAACAACATGCTTGGTGTGCAAATCCTGATGTTTAACAATACGTAAATGAAGCTGTATAGCGCTTACTGCATTATGTATGATCATCATGTTTCTCACTGTGCTGCATACGTGCAATCAAGATGTAACATGCTTACAAACGGATCTATCTCATGCATACAGTATGGCATTCCCTACAACAGCAATATACATCGAGTATGAATTACAAGAGAGAGAAGATGACCCTAATAAAATTTCACTCCTAAGAGCGTTCCATTCTTGCGACATTTAAAAGCGTCAAATAAAACACATAGATTTAAAACACCGTAAAATCAAATACTTACCAAATATCCAATCTTCATTGGAAATTTTACTTGCAGAGTTTTTTTTTTTTTTTTTTTTAATGCTAGCCAAGGCTAGCCCCCCAAAGGGCTGTACCCTTTTTCTGGGAAGAGAGGCTGACGGAAATTTGGATTGTGATGATTTAGGTTGGTCTAAGAGGTTTTGGTAATCTATTGTATTTATTGCATTCGTTAATCAAAGGTTATTATGAGTTTTCCTCATAATCATAAATATTGGGGAAGGTTTTATCATTTATTCAAAGGTGATGATGTAAGATGTGATGGATATGATGTGCAATAGACGCCACAACACTTTGGCACATATTAGACGCATGATTGATAATCTTCTCGTCTAGGGGTGACTCTAGACGGTGATGAGGACAGATGGACCCTTGCGTTCAAGATGGTTACTGTGCACTTGATGATGGTGCAATATAGTGAGGGGTGACTGGTGCACTATATGCAAATAGCAAATGTATATCTGGGTGGTCTGGTGGCAAGGTTTGAGTGTAAAGGGTGAAGAGTGAAGAAAGTGGGCTGTCTATGTGTGTAGGCGGTGTGTTGTTGTGTTCGTGTGAATGAAGTATATCGTGAAAAAGAGGATGTTCACTTTCGTATCTATTTTGTATGTATTTAGTGCGTAGGCTTTCGAGATGGAGAAGAAGATGTGGGAAGTTAATACGATGATATAGTTCCTGTGTTGGACTTGGGAGCTTTATTCTGTATGCTAAACGGAGTGCGTGTCTTTCCAGAATTTGTAGTTTATTATAGAAATGTTTGTCGGCGGCAATCCAGGCGGTTAGTCCGTAGGTCAAGACGGGTCTTAAGAATACTTTGTATGTGTTTAGTACTGTTTGAGTTTTAAGTCCCCATGTGGTTTCGGTGAGTCTTTTCAGTAGGTTGAGGCGGTTTCTTGCTTTGGTTATAATCTTCTTTAAGTGTGGTTTCCAAGTGAGATGATGATCGATGACAAGGCCTAGATAGGTGACGGTGTTGGAAGGGTTTATTGGGTCATTGTGTACTTTTATGTCTAGTCGTGAGGGATTTCGATGGACACGAGAACGGTGTTTGGGTGGTATGAAAACGATGGATTGTGTTTTAGTTGAGTTTACTGTGAGGCCCCACTTTTCGCACCATGAAGTAAAGGTGTTGATAGCTTCATTGAGTGTTCGATTGATGGTTTGGATAGTTCTTCCGAGTGCGAGGAAGGCTGTGTCATCTGCAAATTGGAAAATCTTGATGTTCGGTGGGAGAGGAGGTAGATCAGCAACAAAGAGGAGGTATAGAAGTGGAGAGAGTGCAGATCCTTGAGGGACTCCGCAATGAAGGAATATAGGATGAGAGATACTGGAATTTAGGGAGATGTAGGTGATACGATTGCTTAGGAAATGAAAGATAAATCGAATGTAGGTAAGAGGGAGTTGAAATGATCGAAGTTTAGTGATTAGGGCTTGGTGCCATACTTTGTCAAAAGCTTTTTCGAGATCAAACAGAACTAGACATGAAGGGTTATTTGTGTTATAGTGGTTAGTGATTGAGTTTATGAGACGAAGCAATTGATCGTTGATGCTGAAATGTGGACGAAAGCCGGCTTGGTATATAGGTAGGAGGTTGAGTTCTGCTAGGTGAGTGTGAAGGCGGTTGACGAGTATTTTTTCTAAAGTTTTGCTGAGAGTGGATGAAAGTTGAATGGGTCTATATGAGGATACAAGATTGGGTGCTTTCTGAGGTTTTGGAAACATGAGGGTTTTTGAGGTTTTCCATGTAATGGGGAAAAATCCTGTACGGAGTATGAAGGTGTAGACAGAGGCTAGAAGGTCAATGAGGATGAAGGGAGCTTCTTTCAGGTGACGGTAAGTTATGGTGTCGTTGCCAGGAGCTGTAGTGCGTTTGCGGGCGATCGTTTGGGTGATTTCATGTGGAGTGATTGGTGTAGTGAGTGGGTGATCAGGTAGTGTATGTGTTGTATTTGGTTGTATGTTCGGCGAGTTAAAGTTTATTCTTTCGGCAGGATGTCTTCGGAAAGGATTTACAGGTGGGGATGGTATGAATATATCTTGAAGATATGTGGCGAATGCGTCTGCTTTTTCTTTATCTGAATGTAATGCCTGATTGTTAGTGAGTAAGGGATACGCGGTTTTGGTGTGTTTTCCTGTTAGTTGATTGAATTTGTTCCAGTACTTCGTGGGGTGAGAAGTGTCGGCGAGTTTGTTACATGTTCTAACCCATTGGCGTAGTTTGTAGGCTTTAATATAGTTGTGGACTATCCTCTGGAATTGCCGGTGTAGTCTGAGTGATTCGGGGTTGCCTGATCTTTGGTAATCTCTGTAGAATTGTCGGGAACGTTGGATTAACGTAAGATATTGTGGTGGTAGGTTGGGCCTGTGAGGATGTATTGTTGTGGTAGGTATGTAGGTGTCTGATGCTTGTTTTATGGTAGAAGTAATGTGGTCTATAGTATGATATAGGTCTCCTTCTGATGTAGGAGCTTCTACGTGTTGAAGATGTTGCTCTATGAAGTTTCGGTATTCTGTCCAATTTGCTTGGTCAAAGCTAAGGATGTGACGGGGAGGTGCATTTTGAGTCTGGTTACGGTGATGTGGATTCTGAAGGATTAACTTAATTGGGGCATGATCACTTCCCATTAGATCTAAAACTTCTATTGTGCATCTATTTAGTAGGTGTGTTGAGGTGATAACTATGTCTGGAGTGGTGTTTGAAATTGGTCTTGTGGGTTTTTGTATGTTATGGACAGTGCCGGTTGTTTGATATTCGATGAAATCACGAAAAGCTGTTTTTTCCCCTGCCGCCCTACTGTGAATATTGACGTCAGCCATAATTATATAGTTGGTGAAAGTGTTAGATATGTATGCGAAGAAGTTATGTGGGATGGGGTGTCCGGGGCGTACGTATATTGTGGCTAGTGTGATGTAAATTTGCTGAAAATAGAGAGTAGTGATGAGATATTCAGGGATGTTTTGGAGAGGTGGGGTATATTGACGGTGTGCGATGTTTAATGGGATGCCTATTGCTGTGCCGCCATTTGCTCTTTGAGCTGGAATATTGCTATCATGGCGAAGTAGGTTGAAGCGAGGAATTTTGCAGAGGATGTTCGATTTAAGATATGTCTCATTGAGAATGAAGGCATGAATATTTTCTTCTAGAAGTAGTTGTTCGAATAGAACTTTATGTTGCGGAAGTGATCGTATGTTTAGAAATAGAAATGAGAGTGCCATGATTATTAGGTGTCTGGCAGTTGCTATTGTGGAGTTAGACTTCTGTTTCATATGCGGTTGCATGACAGTAGATGTATGGACCAGAATAGGTTGCATTGAAGCTTACATTTAAGGTTGTTCGTGCAGCGTATTGGATTTGTTGTAAAACATGATGTCTTTGAAATGGGTGTAGATTTTGAAGTGTGACGGTGATGAATTTTAGTAGAAGTTCTATAGTGATTGGCTGATAGACGGATGTGATTGCAGAAATTGGTTGTGGTTTTTGTTCTGTTGTCCGGAGTGGTACAATTAATTCAGGTTTGTTAGGTTCTGCAGCCGGTCGTGCTTTACATTTATAACTGAATGTCGGATGTGCTTCGTTGCATGTGTTACACTTAGGTTGCTCTTGGAGATTTGTGCAAGATTTTGTAGCGTGAGATCCGGAGCAGTATCCACATTTTGTTTCATTTGTGCATTTTGATGTTGGATGATCATTGTAGCGTTGGCATTTTTCGCATCGTACCGGTAGGGGTGGTGCTGAATGTGACGGCTCTACTCTGTATCTCTTTCTGTATATATATGCGCCGTTGGTGAGAAGATCATCGATTGTTTCCTGACTGTTTGTAAGAACCCTGACCATGTACGTTGTGCTGCCCTGTTTCGATTTGATGCGTAGACATTTCTGTATTGAATACCCTTCAAGCTTAAGTTCTTCTTCCGCTTCTGTATCTGTGATGTCGAGTTCGACGCCGCGTATAACGACGGATAATGTAGGAAATTTTCTTGGTGGTGGTGGCTGTTGGATGGATTTGGGTTCTAGTTGGGAAATGGTAGCACTTTTCCCAAAGATTTCGAAACTGTGCTTGTTCCGGATTGTGGTCGCTAGATTTGGATCTGTAGAATAAAAGATGATACCATTTCTGGTTGGAATTAATCTGGATATGGTGTCACGTGAGACGTACTTTTGAAACTGTTGCATGAGAATTTTAGGAGCTTGAAATTTCGGATCATAATTGCTTAGAAGAAAAGAATTTGGTTTAGGTGCTGAAGCTTTCGTAAGATCTGGAAACTGATTTTTATCTGCGATGTCCATGATATGTTCGCCATCGGAGTCATTGTCACTGATTGTATGTGTTTTCTTTGTCGGAGGTGAGTTTGGATTACTTTGATGAGGTGATCTGGAACGAGATCGAGCAGATGATTTTCCTTGAAGTCTGGTTGAATGTTCCGGTTTTCTAACGAGTGAAGAGTATTTCGGAGGTCCTGGTGCTGTTGGTGGTAGTCTGTGTTGATACTGTTGTTCCGGATGATCTGCCATGATAAACAAGATGAGGGCCAGAGGCCCTAGTATTCCGAGCAAATATATCAAGAGTTTCACTGTGAACTGGCTTGAGAGGATGATGACAAACAATGATCAGCCTTTGTGCAATGGCTGCTCCTCAAACTAACTTTCGCCCTCCGACACTGAACAGTGACGTCAATCTTATTATGACTGTACACGTGTTAGTCTCGCTTGTGCGTATTGCTTCACAAGGTCCTCGGAAACACGTTAACAAATCATAGATAAGCTAGGAAAAGTTATGACTTGCAGAAAACCCGGGCTGACCTTATGAACATATCATGCACATTGTATATCATGGTAATTTTACACTTTAACAACCATATTGTAAGAAAATATCTTCAAGGACACTTTTGTACCGTTTTGCCCGAATTAATCATTATTAGCATTCGAATCAATATCAAAAAGATTATCAATAGTACCATAATTCGTAATGACTAGCCTCTCGTCATATAGTTACATGTGGTGCTACCTATCGAGCAACTTTGAACCTTACTTTACAAAAGAACGGTAAATATTAAAGATTTCTTAGAAAATAGCAGTAAATGTAAGTTATTAACTTTAATAAGAAATAAACATTTTTCCATGTTTACAACATTTATACAAAATATTATTCATGTTATTCCATATTCGGGTTATTCATATTTGGATCAAATTAGTTAGATTCCTTTTTCACTCGTTTCGCAATCAAATATGGCACACAAGCTACTTTAGGAACAAAAAAAATGGAAGGGTGAAACCATACGTCCGCCGGAAGAATCAACGTGCATATTACGAGTAAATTACATTTCCGTTTCTGCTATAACTCAATATTTGACAGTCTGGACGCCGTATCCTTCTATACGTGTATGTGTCAAACTTAAAACGTATATTCCATACATCCTAATGACATTTCTTTAATATAATGCAACTGCTTGGTGAAGCAACATTCCCGAATTTGTTGTTTGCGTATATTTCACACTTACAAAGAATGTTTCATACGTATTTAAGTAGTCCTATGTCTACGTTGTCCGTCTATTTCTGTTCTACACGTCCGTAACTTTTTTTCACTCAGTATGAAGACGTTAGAGTTGAGGTGTCGTTTGAAAACAATCGCTCAGGTTTCGAACTGTTTAAAAGCAAAAATCATTTTTTTTCACATAGGTACTGTAATTTCTTTAGAAATGGGGGCGTAGTGAATATTTCAGGATTATGTTGTTGCATCAGATATTGTAATTTACAACAGGACTAATGTATGTATTAATTATTCAACTATAATACGTAGTGGTGGCTTATTCTACAGAGCTGTTTAAATGGCGATCATCTGGAAAAGCATAACAATATATGCTAGTGGGGCAAGTTACAACAGTAAGGTATGGGGACTGTTGCAACACGTTGCAGTTGCGTTAATTGCACTTCAAAAGCCAGTCTTGACGATGATTATGAGTAAGATATATGCTGCGATGGTAATTCTTACTGAAAGACCATCACTTTCAAATGCAAACTTTTAGACGTTTAGTTTTTGCTTTTGAAGTTAGTATAAGCACTAACATATAGAATTTAGCGTCACGTATTGCGGCCATTATAAAAAACTACAAATATGCAACACGATATATAATATAAGAACTAACTAACTCTATGGCTTATGGAACTCGCAAGTTCATCGCCGCAGTAACAAACGTTCGCCATTGGATTCTATCCTGGGCAACATCAAGCCAGTTTTCATCACGAACACATACTGCTCGAAGATATCTTCTAATATTGTCCTCCCAACGACGTCTCGGTCTACCTAATGGTCTCCTTCCATCCAGCCTTCCAACCAGCATAGAATATAATTTTCGTTTTCCCCCCATCCGAGCTACATGGCCTGTCCACCTTAACCGTCGCGATCTCATCATTTTTATTTCTGGTGAATCGTACATTAAGTGGAGTTCTTCATTATGCAGTCTCCTCCATTCTCCAGTCATCTTGTCCCGTTTCGGCCCGTACGTACATCTTTCTCAAGACCTTATTTTCAAACACACGTAATTTATGTTCATCTGCTAGGGTCGTACTCCAACTTTCGTAACCGTAAAGTATTACCGGCAGAATAACCGTTCTGTATATTTTCAATTTCAATTTTCTTGATATTAATCGCGATGTTAGAAGTTTTTGGACTGAGTAGAAACATGCGTTCCCCGAACACTAAGCGACTCTTTATTTCTTCCGTGACTTCATTTTTGCTTGTTACGTATGCTCCCAAGTATTAAAATTTGTTTATCTATGACCTCATCCCTAATTCTTATGTTTTTATTTCTTTCATTCCCTGTGGTTCGGCTTGTTATCATGTATTTTGTTTTATCTATGTTTACCTGTAGACTTATCTCATCGCACGCTTCTACTAAGACATCGGTGTTGCTTTGTAGTGCATCTATATCGTCCCCTACCAAATCTACATCATCCGCGTATTCAAACAGTTGATTCAAACCATTCAGTTATAATCCCTTTTTGTCCCCTTTAATTTTTAAAATCGAAAAGTTATTCTAACGCAAAGTTAAAAAGTAATGGTGACAAGGCATCGCCTTGCTTGAATCCGTTGCGAATCTTGAACTTATCTGACATATTACCTATCCGTACTCTGCTTGTGGGGTCGCTGAGACACATCTTCACTAGTTGAACCATTTTTTTCGGAATTCCAAATCGTATCAGGATACTGTATAATTTTTACCTTTGGATAGAATCATATGCTTTCCTAAAATCAATGAATAGCTGGGGAACCGTCCCATTGTATTACCATTTCGTCTCCAAAATTTGTCTCAAGGCGAATATCTGGTCCAACGTGGATCTATTTCTTCTAAATCCACATTGGTCATCTCCAATTATTTCATCTACATATACACTTAGGCGTGTTAACAGAATAATACTTAATACCTTGTAACATGTTGGAAGTAACGAGATTCCGCGGCTATTATTACAGTCCTATTTATCGCTTTAAAAAAATCGGAACTATTATTGAGGTTTTCTATTCCTTTGGGAGCTCCTCCTTTCTCCATGTAGCACTTATCAGTTTATATAGTTCCTTGATTAGTGCCGTTCCTCCTGCTTTAATTAATTGTCTATTCCTGGTGATTTGAAATTTTTCAGTTTTTTTTATCGACATTTCGATCTCGACCTTGCTAGGTTCGCTAATCCACGGTTCTGCGGTATGGATTTCAAATTCCTCTGTTTGTTCCCTGTTGTGTACATTAAGAAGTTTGTCGAAATAACTTTCCCACACATCGACAATTTTAGTCGGATCCGCCTGAAAATCTCCACGTTCATTTCTAATCATTCCTAACCTCGGCTGGTAACCTTTTCTTAACGACTTTACCCCTTTGTATAGATCTCGTATGTTATTTGTCTTTCTCCATTGTTGTTGGTGATTTTGTAAAGGCTGTATTTGCCTATCGTAGGTCTGTATTTTCCCTCTCTCCCTAACTGAGCGCTGAAATCACCCAACACAATTTTCGTATGATATTTCGGTAATCGGTCAAACAACCTTTCTAGCTCCTTGTAAAATGTTTCTTTGTTGTTATCATTAGACACTTCGGTCGAAACATAGACATTTATTACAACCGTGTTGCCCCATCGAGTACGTAGACTCTATCGTAACGTACGACAGTCTTTCATATACGAACTCTATATTCTGAATCGCCGGAAGGATACTGTTGTTAATGAGGAATCCTGTTCCGAATTTGTGAGACTGTGTTCCCCCATAGTAGAAAGTGTACTTGCACTGTCGGATGCTATCTTACTCTCCCACCGGACTTCTTGTGTCGCTAATATGCCCAGCTCTTTTTTCTCGGTCTTGCGTATCGCCACCTGAAGAGCTCCTGTTCTGTATAACGGTCGTACGTTCCACGTTCCTATTCTAAGGTCTTTCTTAATCCTGTTCTTGGGGCCTCCTGAAGCAGTCCCCACCCGGAGGCCCGAATGAGGGAATAGTTTACCTCCGGAATATTTTACCCCAGGAGAATCCATGAACTTTATTGTTACTATTTCTTAACATGTTTTAGCGGTGTAGAGTTGTCAACCCTACGAGCTCGCAGTAAAGGTGGATATTCAAGATGTCGTCCTCTGTCCATTTCTGAGCCTTGTCGATGTCATTCATCTTCAGCCTCAGGGTGGTAATGGTGAAGCTGCTTCCCTTCACCATGATATTTTCTTCAGGGTTACCTTCCTCTAGCCTTTGTAGATCTCTCTACCAACTGCAAGGCAGCAGTACTGGTTTTGGTCCGCCTCGGAATATTTCCGGTATCCACCATATCTGGTCGGCATTCCCCTATCCGCCACCTGGGGAGGCGCCTGGTGGGAGACCAATAACACCAACCCAGATATAATATAACAACACGAAAATTTATTAACGACGTTTCGCCTAATTCCTTTCAGCCTTTTCAAATCACACCAATACAGAGACACTCTTACATGCTTGTACAGAATGTTAAGATGTAGGTTTCAAGTACAGCTTGGAAATTTTTACCAAAGAGAATACGTTTCTTTGTGTTGGTTTAACTTGAAAAAGCCTAAAAGAATTAGGCGAGACGTCGTCATTAATAAATTTTCGTGTTGTTATATATTTGTAACTTCCATTCCTCTAAGTAGTCAGTTAGCGGTCATAGTACTTTTATGTCCTATGTTTATTTTAATTTGTTTAGTTTACTGAGTAAGTAGCTTATGCGAAGTCAGTAAATACTTTTCTTATATATAGATATAAGGTAATATAAGATAAATATTATTTCAATTGAACTACCAGGTATATGCATAAGTAGTTTCCGGTTTACCTAAGAGATGGCGCCAGCGAAAAGTACGCAGCGTATTTATTTGACACATACGTCAGTTTGTTCGTCTGACATAAACTACAAACACACATAAGGTGAGTCCGCCAAACACTAACGTCTTTGTTTTATCGTTCAGTGATCATGTCGAAGTTTGTTCCTGAAAAGGAACATTTGCGGCACGCATTGCTTTTCTTATTTAATCAAAAGAAAAAGGCTGTTGAAAGTCATCGTGTGCTGGTAGAAATATATGGTGAACACGCTCCATCGATTAGAACATGTGAGACATGGTTTCCACAATTTAAAAGTGGTGATTCAATGTGAAAGACAGTGCGCGCTCTGGTAGACCACAAAAGTGCGAAAACGAGCAATTGCAGGTGTTATTGGAGGATGACCCAACTCAAACTCAACAGCAATTGGCAAAAGCATTAAATGTGTCACAAGAAACAATCAGCAAACGTTTACGAGCAATGGGGAAGATCAATAAACTGGGTAAATGGGTCCACACGATTTGAATTAACGTCAAATGGAAAATCGCAAAGTCACTTGTGAAATGCTGCTTCAACGCCACGAAAGAAAATCCTTTTTGTATCGATGACGAAAAATGGATTTATTTTGAAAACCCGAAGGAAAAAATCGTGGCTTTCACCTGGCGAAGCCGGTCCTTCAACACCAAGGCCAAATCGCTTCGGCAAGAAAACCATGCTTTGTGTCTGGTGGGACCAGAGCGGTATTGTGTATTATGAACTCTTGAAGCCCTGCGAAACCGTCAATGCACAACGCTATCGCCAACAAATAATTAATTTAAATCACGCATTGATCGAAAGACGACCGGAATGGGCCCGAAGACATGGCAAAGTGATTGTGTTACACACAATGCGCCGTTGCACACAGCAAAACCAGTGAAAGACACCTTGAAATCGCTTGGATGGGACATCCTTCCGCACCCGCAGTACTCCCCAGACCTGGCGCCATCTGACTATCACCTCTTCGCATCAATGGGGCACGCGCTCGCAGAGCAGCACTTCAGCAATTTCGAAGACGTTGGAAAATGGCTCGACGAATGGTTTGCCGCAAAAGACAAGCAGTTTTTCTGGCATAGTATGCATCAATTACATGAAAGATGGGCGAAATGTGCCAATATTTTGAATAAAACAAAATTAATTTCCCTTGAAAATTACGTGTTTTCTTTACCATAAAAACCGGCAAAAACTTATGCATACACCTGGTACACTTTTCAATATTTGCTACTGTTGCAATATGAGATCCTCCTTGTCTTCTTTAGCCGTCACTCAGTCCCTTAGAAAGTTAAGGGAACCAAAATTGGGTACGATATAAAGGAAGAACAACAAATATTAACCACAGAAATTTTCAGTTCCTAGAGTTCATACTTCGGCCTAATTCGCGAAAAATGTCAAAAGTGTTGCAACCTAATCCCCAATCTCCCTCCCATATGATCTTTTTCAGAACATTTTAGTCTTATTATTATGAAGTTTATTTACTGCTCTGGGTTTATATAAGAGGAAATGTGAGAATTTTTAATTAAAGAGCTTTTGATTTCATGGATGTAAAGAACGGATAGTTATATAGACTATACACAAAAGGTAAAGGCAATATCTTCATTACTATTTTATTTTTTTTAGATATTAGTTTTGCATATTGTTATGTAAGAAACAGGCATTCTTAATTTCTTCTGAGCTGAAATTACTTGACGCGACATTCAAACGTTTATTATAGCTCTAAGGTTACTTATCAGTCTCTAAAACAATAATTTTCTCAACATGTTTTCTCTTCTCCATTCCATAAGGTATAAACAATTAAATCTCATTGTGTAATTTCTTCCATGATTGTTTATATGTGACTTCCTGTGTCGTGGGTAACATGAACAATACATATCATATGAGGCGATAAGTATGTATGACACATACATATCATATCAACAAGTCACTTACGCCATGTTTCAGAATAACACTTTCAGTGATGAGGAATTCAACACATTGAAATCAGTGGTTTCGTAAAGATCATTAGCCTGTAAATAATGAATGAGAGAACAAGGTTAGGTATTTGTAAAGCATTTAGATAGTTGACCGAGTGGACCCACTCAGTTGGTAGAGTTTTGGATTTGTTTTTCAAAGGTTCTGGGATCGACATCAGCGACATATCATGGTTACTGACTTTTTCCAGTATTTTCTCTCAGTCACGCCAGATAAATGCCGTGATCGTAACTTGAACTTGGGTTCTGGTCGACCCTTTACCTCATCCTTTCCCCTAAACTGCCCTGCCCTGAACCATAGACGCCTAAAAAACATTAATCTATTCTATTTTAGGTAAGTTTAACTGTCCAAAATAAGCAAAATATCACTCTTTTGTTCTGAATTAAGTTGAGATTTTTTGTTGAGATAAGCTTCTAAAAACAGGCGTACTGTTAAAGTAAGTTTCCAATCACGCTCGGGACCGAATCCGAGGCAGAGTGCGTGTCAGCAGATCAACAAGCACTGTCACTTGCCACGAAAGCGATATCTCCGCAAAACAGTTTAAAACAGGAAATCTGCTATTTTTTAAAAAAAAAAAACAAAAAAACAAAGGAATTCAATAAGCCGGTAATTTTGTTTCTAAGAGAACCCGGTTTTCGATGTTTGTTCAAACCCCGTTGTTTGTGTGATTGTAAAACACCGATTTGCAGGGTTTTTTTTTTTCGGTTTCGAATGCGCAATCTCGAATTAAAAGGTAATATTTCTTATATTATATCGCAATATTTCGAAAAATAATAACGTGTCCGCTTATTTGATACGTATTAAAATAATTTACGCAATTTCTGCTCAGTAAAGAAGGAAGTTCTTTTCTTTTTTACTTTCAATGAAGAAAATGAAGATCCACGAAGATTTAAGCTAGGCTCACGAAGTTGAACAATCGAAGCATTATCCCAATCACTCTTTGTAGACATACACTTCTCAACAGAAGCATCCTGTTTAGTACTTATGCTGTTTATCTGGAATACAGGAACTTCGGTAAATATGAACTTAATGTGTGCCAAATATGCACTAAGGGTAAGAAGCCAATAAAAAGACACATTGAGCACACTAAAAAGTCAAATTTTTTCAGTAGGTTCATATCAAATTCACATGCGTTCATATAAAGTTCACTTTTGGTGAAGTTTTTGTGTGCTTTTTGTGCCAGGAGATTTTAAGCGTGTGTTCGTTCATCAAATAACGTTTACATTTCAATCGACCATAGTAAAAAAAAGCCTGATGGACACAAAGAAAGAATCACAAAATGAAAAATAAAATATCTTAAAATACTATACTTACCTGTATGTTCACTGATGTTTAGTCTTGCAGAGATCTTGATGACATTTGAATATCTGCCACATAAAACTATTAATAATTTGTTTTATATATTACCTGGATACAGCAAACACTATTTTAGGTAGGCCAACAAACATCAATAATGTTAGATCAACAATAAAAGGGTATGAATAAAATTAACAATTAACGAAAATAGCAAATTGACTTATTCAACAATTGTATCGCGAGTATTTCTTAAGAAACAAACGTTTTTGTAGGCTAAAATCTAGGGGTTTAAAAAGATAGCGATACATTTCAGGCAGTCTCCAAATGAATGATTTGTAATTCTCAATCTCGTAGCTTTTACACAAACAAAATAAATGGTATCTGCTACCCATACGAAAAATTCTGCCTTAAAAGTGGAAGAATCGATAGTTTCTTGTAAAGCTCCCATCTATTATGTTCTACAAGAATTAAAAGATCACTTAATTTTTAGTTGCACGGATAGATCCTTCCTTTGTAGTCCCTCTTCAGTATTTCATGTTTCAGTAACTTGGTGATGGGAAGCACATTTAATGATTGCAAAAAAACAATATGAAATGAATATGCAAAGAACTGCACTACACTTTACATTCGTAAATATTTCAAGAGACCGAGATGGCTTTATTAGTGATGTGTTCTGTGGTAGTCAAATGTCGCACATAACTTCACATCTTGATGCTTTGGAACCCAAGGGAAAGAAAGCTTCATTGTATAATTTATATTAAAATAATGGAGTATTTCTTTTTCTGTTAGAAGTGACCCTTAATTTTGTGCTTTTTTGCAGTCCCCTTTCTCCACAGACGCTACAAGAAAAACTTTCCTTCGTTTCCCTTTTGTTCGGTTCCTGGTTCGTGTCTATGTTTTGTTTTATTGTAATGTTATCTGCATTTGAAACTCCACCCTATCATTAATTAACGGACTGTATAAGTGTGTGTAGAATTTGTTACCTACAGAGATGAAAGCTTGTTTCCAGATTGATTCAAAAGTTAAGTTATGTTGTCTAGGTTTGAATCATGGCTACGGCATCGATTCGTATTTGCTTAGATTTTGACATAACAATTTTATTGAATTGGTTACGAAATGTATAGTTTAAATACCTTTATAAAAATTTATACAGTTACAAACTGTAGATTTATCAACCTGCAAATATGACTAGAAGTTAAAGGTATTTACTAAGACATAAGAAGATGGAATAAATATATGAATCATTAAAGACTATTTTTATACCACTGTGCAGAGTTGTAGAGGGATCCATTCTCTGTTCTTAGCCTCCACTTCTAACGTTTGCAGAGCCTTGCGGATACAGATGGTCACGTCTGAGCAATGACATCCCGCGGCGATTACTTTTCCCTGAAAAGGAATAAGAAATATTTGCTAGGGTCTCTGTTGAAGGTATCATCCCGGCATTCTTATGGTGAAACTTGAGAAGAACCTTGGAATACTTCAAAATGGTCGGCATGAAATGTAGAGGAAACGTGAAAACCCCTAGAAAATCCACGCAGACGATATTTCTCCACCACCTTAATTAGCTGATTCTAATGATATTAAAATTGAAGAGCAAATCCAAATTATTCTGTCATGCTAGGCGAAATGGCCTTAACTCCAGTTTCTGTGAAATTTGATATACCGACAATGCGTGAATTTAAGGACTTTCCTTTACCCAATGAATGCGAAACTAATGTTGTGTTGATTATGTGGGTTCTGTGACATCACTTTACTTCGTCATTGCCATAAGCCAAAGATAAAACGCATTTTGTCCTGTAACTCAAAAACGAGTGGAATAAAAAATTAAGGGCAGCATTGTCCATGCCCTTCGACTTTAGCAAGAGCAAAACATTGAATTTGAATTTATTCCTTTAAGCATCTTAGGCTCAGGCCGTGATAGAGTGGGGAGATGATGTTGGAAGGTAGACGACCAGGACCTATTTTTGTAGGTACCATCATAACATTTGCCTGGTATGACTGAGGAAACAACTTAGTCAGGATGGTCGGTCGCTTGGATCGATCCCACGACCTCTCGATTGCTAAGCCAAGGCTCTACCACTGAGCCATGGCCGCTCGGTAAGAGCTAAACACTGTTCTATCTTAAACAATGTAATGATCTCCAAATTTCCCTGTCTTAAATACAAGTACCACATCATAATATTTAGCACGATATAGAATACTTAAAGTTAATTAATCAATTACTGTAATATTACATTCATTACATATTTTGAATAGACAATATTCTTTCAGAGAGGTTGAAAATATTATTTTTAAAAAATGGATGTTCAAAGCACAATAGTGACGTTGTTATTTCGTGGAAACATCTCATGATGAACGAGTGTTTCATTCGTTTTCGAAGCTGTCCTCCCTTCATTCTTTTTACACAGACACAATGATTTTGCCACGGGGTAAACAGCTGTTATGAAACACGCTTCTGATCAGTTGGTGTTCGTCCTACCTCTTATTATATGCTATTGAAATCATTTGTCTTCCCTTCGTTAAAAAGAAAAAAAAAAGAATTTTTATTTTATATTCGCCCAAGAGGTAGAAAAAACTGGTCCACAAGATACGGAAGGATGAGGAAAATACCAAGAAATCCGATGAACAAACGGTGTGCGCTGTTTCACCTCAATGGAACTAACTACTTGGCGGCGCACTGTTCCAAACAGCAGTCTTCCCCTTGACACGCCGCCTCTGAACTGAACCCGCAGCACAACCAGCCACAGCAAAGCAATAAGCTGCTAGCCAGAATCAGTCAGTTCAGTCGCAAGCGAGATCTTTTCGCGGAAGGTAGCGCTTGCTGCCGTCTGTTTCAAGCGCTAAAAGGTGTGCTCGTCGCGATTGGTTAAAAAACTTTAACGTGACAGAAGATTTGTGTGTGTGTTTCTTAGCTACTATCATTCGGATATGAAAAATGTCATTTAAATTACTAAACTGTTATCTTTGAATGTGTTGACAATGTGTGTTAACAAAATTCTTTCGCAAACAAATGATAAGTCGAATGTTTGTATAAATTGATCTGCTTGTTTCAAACAACGACGTCAGTGATTTTGTTCCTTGAACTTGTCAAAGAAATAACAGGTGCTATTTACATACTTCTTGTTTTTCGTAAACCCTTGGGGGAGTCAGGAACAGAGAGTGCTAAAAGTTTAGACGATTGCGTGTCCGGGGCTATGTAGCCGCGAAAAAAAAAAGGAAAACAGCTTCGTTTTGATTCTAATTCTTCTCGTGAAGACAGACTCAGCACGCAAGTTGTAAATTATTTCTCAACTTTTGGACAAACAAAATAATATCAAGAAACGTACCCAACAAGCAAGATTGTAAAACGTTTCAGTTATCATAGTGAAACAAATAGTGTGGTGTTCCAAAAGTAACCGACAACAAGTGTTTTAAAGGATACTAACCGAAGATGTCAGCCGTGTATCTGTCCCTACAGTCGACGTAAATGTAGCTCCATCATAAGTTTGACAAGAAAGTGAAAAGAAGGCGCATTTTGATTCTTTTTTTTTTTTCGTTAAACTTCCGTAAAACAGTGCTAGTTGGCACTAGGTTGCGTGCAGTGCTTTTTTCTCTCTCTCTCTCTCTTAGCTTGAACCGTGAAACAAAAAGTTACATGTGAATTTATCTGTGTCTAAGTGTCTTCATGACATTAAAAGAATTCGCAAGTTCCGTAACAGCAGCTGGTGTCATCTAGTTTTTTTTTGTTTTGTTTTGTTTTTTTTTTTATATTATACTTGTGTGTGTCTGTGTGCGTGGTGGATCAGGTGTTTCTTTTTAACTTCAAAAGTGCTCTTCAGTCCTTCTTGGAGGTTGCTTCAAGTTTTTTTTTATCTCCCTTCGGTTATCCTCCCTTGTAGTTCTTTTTTTTTTTTTCGAGAAGAAGCACTTGTACTCTTTTTCTGGTGAACGCCCGTCCTTTCATTATGGCTACTTCACTGACAGGTGTCGGTGTATTTTGGGCGTGTTTATCCCTGGCTGCCGCTCTCCTTTGCTGCTCAGGTTTTTACCTGCCTTTCTGGATCCAGGTAAGTGGGCAGATGCTTTTGCGATATAAGATTTTTTTTGTCACATATATATTTTTAAAAACTTTCTGTTTATTTTGGTGACTTTTTTTTTTTTTGCAATTCACTTCGCTAATGTATTTGCTTATATGAAACAAACACATTAATTAACAAATATTAGAACTTATTAAAATTGAGAGCAAAAATAATTAGAGGGCGTTCTAGGCATCTATAAGCTAGGTAACCAATTTATAGATCTTAAAAGAAATAAAAATCCTGTTAAATATGAATTATTTATGACCTTTAGGCATCTTAGGGTCAGGCCAGGATAGAGTGGGGAAGAGATATTGGAACACTGTGGTCCAGGGTCTAGTTTTGTAGTTATCATTCAGGAATTTTCCTGGTGTGACTGAGAAAAAACATCGAAAAAGAAAACTCAGTCAGGATGAGCGGCCACTGGGATCGTTCCCAGGAACCTCCAACTGCTAAGCTAGTCTCTGCCTTTGGATAAGCGCAGAAACCTCTCTCCTCCCAGGAACACTCGGTAACAAAATATGTGAAATAAAGTTTAAAATTCCATACCATTATTAGCTTACTTTCGATTAGTAGGCGTTCCAGTATTAGCCTATTTTCTACAATAGATTACCATCTTGCCTAGGCGTCTGTGCCTTTGATTTATAACAAGATTAGCTCCTGCTGCTGTACAATAAGTACAAATCCACATAGCATAGGATAACTCAGAAATATCCCGTTCAAATTTCTAAATACGTAGAATATTCCAGAACGCTTCAGAACAAATATTGATAGGTTTAAGTTTCCGGAATATCTCTAAATTGATAGGTTTAATTTTCTGGAATATTCCTCAAATATTTCGTAAGAACAAACATCTCACACATATTCCTTGAACATTAGTGGAATATCGTATGGAATCGATATATCTTGGCATATGTGGATCATCCAGGAGAATATTCCGAACTTGTAATGTATTAAAAGACGAAAACGAAAGAATGGTATATAAATGGAAAGGAAAACGAATATAAGTAAATTAATACAAATTTAAGATAAGAAAAATAAATAAAAATGAGATAAAGAAAAGTTCAAAGTAAATAATGGGATGTTTAAACATAGATAAAATAATAATAAATTAATAAAATTAACGAGATTAAAATTAAAATAAAGAGAAAGAAATTACTGAAAAGAAAGAAACGCCAGAAAGAAAGAAAATGGGAAAGAAAGAAACAAGGACAAAAGAAACTAGTAGCACAAAGAAAAATAGATGAAAGAATAAATAAATAATAACACGAAAGAGTGAAAACAGTAAACTAATAAGGGGTAAAAGAATATTATTTTTTTTTCAAGTCAAAACAGGGTGTAAAAATTCCCATTACATTCATTCCTTTAAATTCAATATATATAAAATTCCTGCTTTTTTTCAGGGTTTTGTTCTGCATTTGACAATTTCCAGACACCAAATACCAGGCATAAGAGAACATTAGAGTAGATGAAACATTTGTTATTTTGAAATTACGAAACTGTGGCTTTGAAAATGCTCAGCTTTTGTTGATGACCTTTCTGGTCCTTCATATATAAAACAGAAGTCTTTCTATGCTACGAACGAAGTCAAGAGCAAAATTACCTTTCGTCCATTTTTCTGAAGATTGCCTTTTTGCGTTTTTCTAGCTTTTGTTTACGTCGTCATTCTTGACTGAGCTAAGAAGGGAACGTACTCATTTAATGGGTATTCTCTTCAAGGTCATCCAATAACCATCTTGCAGGGCAGGTTGGTTTTTTTTTAAACTTCAGTTGCGTTCTTTTTGTTTTCTTAAATAAAAACGAAGGAAAGGAAAATCATTATGCTTATACTTCAAAAATTCAAAGCAAGGACGCACAGCACAGACAGACCATCCAGCGATACAGATATAATCATCTGGATGCCATTCATAACTAAAACCTGTTCACTATTTTTTTTTAATTTCTTTTCTTGTTTGAATTCCTTTTTATATCCTTTCTCTGTACCAACTCAAAATGTCCGATCTTTGTGTTTCTTATTTGAATATCACTTTTTACCATCTTCTTTGCTTGTATGTGTATTGTTCTTTCTTTAGGCCTAATTGTTATCTTTGTCTTGGATCAGTCTCGATCTGCAGGTGTTACATAAATTATATCTTCTACCGCTGGCATAAAAAAAGAAAATATGTGGAGGTCCTCTCTCACATATTCTAACTGTTTATTTACTGAATGTTTCTTATTCTTCATGGACAATTGACTATGACATGTTACACAGTTCGTGTAGTAATCCATGGACCATTGTTCATAAGATGAGGAAAAAAAAAAAAAACATACTTCAGGCAGTCTTATTCTATAGCATACACTGTAAAAAACATGCTTCTTTAAACTTTTTTGTACATCTTCTCTTAGTGTTGTCTTTATTAAGAGTAAGTGATATGTACAAGAAGTGCTAGTGGTTTAACATCTTCTTGTAAAAGGTGAATTTTGAACCCTTCTGGTGCCCAAATAAACTCCACTCATTTTCGCATCGAAATTCTTCAATATATTGTGACAAAAGTCGTGAACTTACTTGCTCTTTGTTAAAGCACAGGACATGCCAACCCGTTATTAATAAGAAAATTTTGTTCATTTCTTTGTTTTCTTGTTCGAATTTCTGTTTATCGCTTTTACACTGCTGACTCAAAATGTTCAATCTTTGTAATTTCTTCTTTGATTATTACTTTGTTTATAATTCCCTTTTTCGTACGTGTATTGTTCTTTGTTTGAACATAGTTCTTATCTTTGTTTTATTTTTGTTTTTCTATCTCTGTCTCGCTTTACAGATGTTACAGTAATTCTTTTCATCTACACTGGAAAAAAGGAAGAGAAAAATGTGGGGGAACAGCATCTTTTTAATAATAACTTCGGGCAACGAAAACATACACCAAATAAAAAAATACATCTTTCAGTACCATAACCTGAAAGTATATCTTTTGTAGTATATGAGTTCCACCAAAAATGACACTAGAGGATGAATCTGGGCAACTCACCCCAGCATTTGTCTACAGTGTACCCACTCATTTCAAACTTTATTAGAAACAAACTCACATTGAAGTCCTTGCCATTGCTAATGAGACAATCGTACCCCTTCCTTAAACGCTACCGAAACTGCATTATTGTAGAGTGTGTTGCATAAGGAGTAGGGTATGTGACTTCATGAAATGCTTTGATGAAGGGAAAGTTAGCCTCCAGACTCAAAATTTTGAAAACAGACATAGTTTACAGTTTTCAACTGGTGAAATAAAGTGCTCTTGCTAAACTTGATGCAGGGAAAAAGCTTCTGCGTACAAGAATTTTTTTAAATGGAAAACTTGAGTGGAAGAAGTGTTTTTAAAGCAGTCCTGAAAAATTTAAATGCACAAGAAGTTTTTCTAATCCTCAAAAACATAAGAATGAAAGACGTGTTTCTAATGTAATCCTCTCAAATTTAAGTGTGCAATAAGCATTTCTAAAGTAATCCTTAAGAACGTAAGTGTACAAGAAGTGTTTCTAATCTAATCTTTGAAACCTTAAGTACACAAGTAATGTTTCTAAAGTAATTGTGAAAAGCTCAAGTGTGCAGGAAGTGTTTCGAAAGAAATACTGAAAACTTTAGATATGAAAGAAGTTATTCTAAAGTAATCCTGAACACTTAAGCGTACAAGAAGTGTCAAAAAATCCACCTTCAGAAAGATGTGATGAACTTCTCACACTTCTTGTATAAATTACTTACACTCCTTGACTGCACAGAATTTCAAAGGAGTGCAAGGAAGTGTAAAATATGACGAGTTATTTTATGTGCAATATATAGACTGAGCAGGCTTCTATGTTACATGTCTGAAGGATGACTTCCCTCGGCAATCACTGATCCGAAAAAGAGATGGAGAAAGTAGCTTGGAGGACCTTTACTGGAATATAATTCGTCTGGTGAAACAGAGGGAACCCTAAAAACACTTGTCAGGATGGCAGACACTAGAGTATTGAACCCATTTACCTCCCCAGAGCTGATCTGACGTCTGTGACGTTACTGACTCGATTTGCAGAGCTTGGGTACAACAAACAATTTTTAACCTTTTCCTTCGACTTGGAAAACTTACCCCTCCTATATAATTAATAACAAAAAAGGAAACATTCACTGCTATCTATCACAAGTACGGGAAATTGTGCTCCAGCAGGGAGTGGTTACGTATAACAGTGAACCGGATATTGAATATATTCTCTTTGTGTTCCCTCATGTAGTGTGTTATTTAAGGAATTGGGGTGTAACCCATATAAAGAATGAATCACTTTAGTAACCAACTGTTTAAAAAAAAAAGAAATGTGAAGACAAACTGAATCAGGATCACCTGGGCAGAACGATTTAAAACAGAGGAAAGAGGCGGGACGAAGAGGTTAATGTATCTACGTAGGTCCAAGTGGATGCTGCTGGATCAAACGAGCTTGTCAAGTTCATTAGAATACAGGAAAATCTTCAAGTAGGTTGGCTATAAATGAGCTTGCAAGTGTAAAAATATTAAAAGACCGGTGTGATTCTACAGGTAGAAGGAGAAATCTTACTTACAGAGGTCGCCACGGAGTAAAGACGAAAGAACTGACATCCTTTTGATGTTTTTGTATATTGCAGTATCGATTACAATCTTTGACGACATTTGTTCTCGCCAGGTACCTTCGGAAACACCCTTAATTGACATGCTAATTCCTAATTTCCTTCCTGTAGTGTTCTACTGCTTTAATACACTTTGCTTTTCTTTTGTTTGCTGGCGTCACTTGATTGCAAAAGATTGCGGGTTCAATATACCTTAAGTGTCTCTATAAATTATGTTATTCAAGTCGTTTCGTCAAGTAGTTCCTTCATTTTTTTCGCCCTTCAGGTTTATATTTGACTTCTTTCAGTTTACAGTGCCTGAGTTCAAACCAGAGATTCTGCTAACCCTCCTTTCCTCGAATGGAGATGTCACCCCTACAAATTCTCGAGTACCCCCCACTTTAAAACCTTTGCGGTTAAAAATCTACAGGGTGACCACCAAATAAGGGACAAATGTATGAAGAGTTGTATTATAGCAGGGAAGATAATTGAACATAAGCAAAAAGTTAGCTACAAGTAAAAATTTATAAAGTTAAGAAAACATAAATATCTGTCGGTTTTCTGTATAGTGGGAAAATTGAGAACGATTCATGTCTTACTTTGAAGTTTTGGCATATTTTCTGCTGTACATCACAGGAATTAAATTGACTCACTCAAGAATACCTCATCAAAGATGAAACACGTAAAAAGCCATCTGGCGTAAGATCTGGGCAGCGTGCGCGCCATTCAATTGAGCACCGAAACCAATTCACATGTTAGGGAACCACGTTAATCTTCCTTACCTGTACAGAATAATACAGAGGGCGGGTGAGTGGATTAACCGCGGTCGATAAGGGTGCAGATTCATGTAATGCATGATGCTTTGAAAACGGGATCGTTTGATACAAAATTTGGTGGATAGTCGACGTTGTAACTGATTTGTGAGAGGAAGTCGCTAGTTTCTCTGCCACAACCATTTGATGCTGTTCTGTACGAACCTTTTTCGGGCGACCTTGCTTCTTATGATCACAAACTCTTCCAGTTTAATTGTTTATGTGAATTATTGTTTGCAATTACGGTCGTGGACCGTACATTTGACGTCTTATCTCGCATACATTCGTCATCGCTTAATATAAGGGAACACACGGCACCCAATTTTCTACGGACAATCTTGTTTCCCTGGCAGCACCCCGAGTGGACAGCTCCTAAAATCAATAGCATAGAATAAATACAAGTTTCGTATTTCGCAAACACAGTGGGATGAACTTGACTTCTCGTTTTCGGCATTTTTAGACATGTCAAACATTTGCCACTTATAACGTGGCCACCCTGTATATAAACCCTCTAAAACTTTACTTACACCTCTAAATTTGGTATCACAGCACCTTAAACGGACAATTCTGGCAGAATCTCTGATTCCAACATGGTTCCACGAACATATCTTGATCCACAAAGGTAATTCAAGGATTCATCCTTGATTTTGCAAATTCTTCGCTGCACCAATGAATGTTCTAGGATTTTGTTTCTAAGGCACTGTAGGTCCGCAAAGTTACATTAAACATCGGAATTGATAGATAAAACTTTGACAAAGGGCACATAGAATATGAAAAACTTCTCGTCCATAACAAGAGATCGATAACCGAGAAGTTTGTACTATACGCGATGTATTTGCAAGCATATGAACACTTTTTAACAATAAATAAACACCTGAAAAGCAGTGGGCAGTGCCTATTAATCCTTATTCAAGTCCATTTTCTACTTTTCCATGGAATTTAGCCCAATCCTAAACTGTTTATTGACTACAGAGAATTATTTTTAGGTTAATTTTTTTTTTTTTTTTTTAAGGACTTGGTTCGTCTTCACGTGGCAGATTACGCGACATTCACTACAGCCCCTTAGGGAACATACTGGCTAGTTATTTCGCACCAGGCTCATCTTGGATCGCAGTTACTGTATATTACTGTAGGTATTTTCCCTGATGGGCAATCCCCTCTATATCTTCATTATAATATTTTTCAGTGTATGGAGGCGTAACTTCTCCTTCGTGGCATAATTCTACAAGGTGTGCGTCCTTCGTCTTTTCTGAGCCCTTATCTGCAACCTCTGACGTCCTCATTTTCTTGTTTCATCGCACTTTTAGCTTACCTACAACAAGGAGGGCGAAAGAGATTGTTATTTCTAACTAGAAATTCCTCTCTTGGGTGGAAAAAAGATTGTTTTTTGTGGTATAATTCAAAAACACGTGTTTTCCATTCTTGTGGGCTGAGAAATTCCTGCTGTAGCTGTGGCCATCACGAAACGAAGCAGGTTCCAGGTCGTTGTGACATATTGCAGACAAGTTTGTGCCGACATACAAGGCTCCTCGCTGAGGGCTGGATGCAGCGCCTTTCGTTTTCGGGAAGCTGGAAGATTGCACACAAACGACCTAAACTTGTCGTACGCCATCATAGATTGGCATTCGGGTACGACGTCAGAAATTTTAAAGAAGGAAAAATTACAGGGGAATTATCCAGCATGTTCTAATATTTTTATTTGGGGTGTAAGGCTAAAATTAGAGGAAAGTGTAACATTATTGTACTGTCATAATTATCTGCCTTTAAGAAATTGTATATTTTGAGAGGGGGGTTGCCTGAAACTGGGGCAGTGTATATAACAGGAAAAGAATATTTTAAACAACTGAGGAAATCTTGTTTGATTTATAGAAGATGTTTGATAATTTGGCAGAAAAAGCTTTCAGTGGTTCTTTCAGGCGCTGGGATCGCTGTGGACTCCAAATGCGACTACTTTAATGGTGATGGACGAATACGACACTTAGGTTATCTAAAATTGTTTTATGGAACCAGTCCAGAGAATTCTGAATCGCTGTACTTTTATCTTAATCAAAGACAAAAAGTACCAATGGTGCTGCAGTTTACCGTTCTAACCAGGCAAACAATTGAAAAACCATATTGCAACAGTGGGCTAACCCTTAATGCAGCAAGGTATTGGTGGAAATGGATACGTACAGAGCTCCTCTGCACATATCCATTTCCACCAATATCACATGACTTTCTACGATGTGGGTTAACTTATTCTTGTAATAGATGTCTTCAATTGAAATGCAATATAATAATAATAAACATTTAAATCAGTACTAAATTGGACAAATTATTTGCGAGTAGCCAAACTAGAAAAAGCAACATCAAAGCAAACAATGAGTTGATAATAGAGTAGTTCATATTTCTACCGCATACTTCGTCTTCGTGAGTAGACTATAGAATTACAGAACTGTACACTAACTAGCACACGTTGTGTGAAGTGTTCTCGCCATTCTGACGGACGGGAGAAGAGAAAAGAAAAAGCCTTATTCGTGAGGATAGCATAATTAGTGAGTACAGTTTTTCATAAAACCTGTTTCTCAGGGTTCCTATAATATAATACTTGTGTATTTTCGTTTCATCATGTGATGTCTGTGTGGCTGTGATTGCGTGTGTTCTCCGTTGATTATATTGTACTCATTTTGCACACGATTTATATTCTATTCATGTTTTGTGGTTGCCTTTCTGGCCGCTGGGTGTCCAATTGAATTGATCATCAAGCAGATACATTGTGTTAACCAAGAACGTAGAAATAAATAAGTAGTTCTTTCTTGCTGGAGTCTCTTTCCTTCTGAACCAATGATTGCATTTGTTATACTTTTGTTTTGAAGGCCATGGTTGTTAACTATCCAAAGGGTAAGGCAAAGAAAAATTGGTTTGTCCTACTTGCAACGAAGCATTAACTTTCTCTCTCTCTCTCTCTCTCTCTCTCTCTCTCTCTCTCTCTCTCTCT
>JAGDQP010007398.1:23187-35207 GCA_022664845.1 Lepisma saccharinum | reverse complement strand
TCTCTCTCTCTCTCTCTCTCTCTCTCTCTCTCTCTCTCTCTCTCTCTCTCTCGCTGTCGCTCACTCACTCATACACACACCTTTTTCTCAGTACGAACATAGGAACCAGTTGCGAAGCGTGTTGACATTTCCAGTTCAACACAACATTAAACCTCTCTCTGGGGGGTGCCCAATGCAACTTTTGGAAACATAATATACAGCTCGCCCAAATATCTTAACTCATCTAGTTTTACATTACAACAAATATACAACAGAGTAACAAAAGAGTTTATAATCATTAACTAGGTATAAATTGAGGGTTTAAACGTCCCGGAAGTTAATAGTCAGTAAATATATATTTAGAAATTTAAATCCTAGATTTAGTAAAGGGATCAAAGACTTTTCGGATCATAAAGATCTAGATATGAATGATGTTGAAGAACCAGTAATTCTACTAATTAGTATTGACAATGCTACTTTTAGTGAGCGATTATTCTCATCGTTAGATTATTCCTTTGGGACCGTAAAATGAGTGCAATGTTTCTGTGCTGGGCGCTGCGTTACGTTGCGTATGTGAGAGCTTATTGTATATTTTCTTTTTGACTTTTATAAATGAACTATGGTGTCACCAAATTATAAGAATCAAAAATGATGTGGATAAAAACAGCAATCTAATAACAGATTGATCATTTTTGCATTCATTATTAAAATAAATCTTCGTATCTGAACTGGAATATGTCATCAATCATTCTGAATTTTATTTATGGCCTTTCGGCATCTCAGACTCAGGCCGGGATAAGGTGGGGGAGAAGATATTAAAAAGTAGTCAACCAGGGTCTAGGTTATAGGTACCGTACTGGCATTTATTTAGTATGACTCAGGTAAACCTTAGTTAGGATGGACAGTCGCTGGAATCGTTCCCAGAACCTTTCGAGTGCTAAGTGAAACCTCTACTAACTGAGCTACGGTGCTCGGTATGTCATCGGTCACGATATAGCCAGTAAGTTGTTCCTGTCTTCGGCTCTCAAAGATTTGAGATTTATCAAAAGTGGTGGCGTTTACGTTAAGTAAGCTTGGCAAATCCTGGTCTAAAGGTAGAAATATAATCAGTCCACGAAAAGGATGTATTATAAATTCCCATTTGAGAAGTTACGAATATTTCGTTGAAAATCATTGCTATATTAGGAATTAAAATTAATGCTCAACTATTCTCAGCTCAGAAATGAATTCCCACTTATAATTACATCATCTTCGTTTGCATCACTTCTTACAACTTTTGTTGAGAGAAACATTTTGATCTTCACACGACAATGGGGAAAGTCAAAAAGCGACAGAGTCGTTAAATTCGCATTGTTTTCTCATATTTTCCCACTATAGTTGAACTTTAAATGCTCTAGCATGTAAACTTAAAAATGAAAAAAAAAAAAAAAAAAGAAAGAAACCAAATCTTGACCTGAGACAAAATTTGCCTAAAGCTCCTAAATGAACACAACTTCAACTTCCAACTAACCAAACATTATCAGCTTTTACATGGTCATATAAATCAGGGCTTTTGATCTCAAATTTGATTTCAGTTTCTCTCTCCCTGCTTTAGTTTACGCGCTAGCCTACGTCACACAAGACTGACCAATAGAACTTAGAAGAGGACCAAGTTTTGAGGAGGGGGGCATCGCCAATAATCAGCGACAATATGAGACGGAAAGGATGGAGACAGTAGGAATAAATTAGTTAGGACATTTATCACATAAAGGTGGTACAATCAAGGTTGTAATTGAAGGTATATTTGCTGAAAAAATAGGTAGAAAACAGATGTAACTTCTGGGCAGTTTAGGGGCGCAGAATCTGAACGATTGGAGAAGATTAAGTTATCCTTCAAGGCCCTGTAGCTTCAAGCAGAACACTGACGAAAATTATGATGTTAATATTCATATTTGAATAATCAACGGAAAATTAAAAAAAAAAAATAGGCACAAAACCAATTAGTGAACGAGCTTAGCTTCAGGTACATTTTGTTTCATAAATGATTCTGTAAGCGTAGTGGATAATCTATTTCTGGTACCTTTGAGTTCGTTTGGAATGTTTTCTTATTGGCAAAGGAATAGCGAAAGAACTGCTCTAAAACAGTTACAACGGTTTCCTTGGTTACTGGAAAATAAAGAACCTTAGCTAATAAAAAGAAAAAACCGTAAACGAAAATGGCATTCTTAGCATTAACGACTTGTTTGGAGATACAAGGTCTGCATGAAATGTGGGTGTTAAATGTCTCCTCAGGTTTGCACTGAAGCCTTTTGATGGAGTTTTAAAAGTCCACTTAACGAGGCTGGTACGCCTCCAGTAGTGGTAGCAGATGTATCAACTGTCTCGTTGACATCTTACAGGTACTCTTTCCTTTTTTTTTTCCTTCTCGTATTTTTTTTCTCCTTTATTCTCTTGAATGCATGCGAAAATTTTGAAGTGTTGCCAACTATCATTATTCAGAAATGTATCAAACAGAATTTAATTATCTTTAAACTAAAGGCATCTTGCAATTCTAGGAGTAAGGAAGATTCTTAGAGGAAAATCAACCTTGAAATGAAAGTGAAAATTTATTGGAAGAGAATCTCAAGAAAAAAAACATACCATTTTGAATCCATAATTAGTCAAATCTCCCTGTGTCACGTTCAATTGAATTCAAAATAGATTTAAAGCTGTTTAAGATACATTGATTATCTGTTATGTTATCTAAGAAAATCGTACTTGAAGCTAACCAAAAAGATGAAATGTTGTTGTATAGTAGTGTGGTGATCGACTGCAATGTTAATAATAAATATGTGAAGGGCAGTCAAATGAAACTTGGCGGACCTTTAAAAGGGAACCAATATAACGAAATGTCAATAGGTATCACGATTGGCAACACACAGTTCCCACAATCTGCAGTAGAAAGGTGGTGATACAAGCTGCAGAAGACAGATCTGCCTAGTTTGGTGGAACAAGTGAACCAATTATGGGTCAGTGTGCGCCAGTGTGTATGTGAATTATGGAGACTTCCAAGGGAAAATGTGGTGATGTACTCCGGTTTCTTTAAACCGAAGGTCATAGTGTTCACTATGGTCACTATGGTCACTCCAAAATGGAAGCTACGTGTGATCAGTATTATTTAAGTGCTTTCGTCCTCACGGACAGTGTGTCGACGTTTTGAAGCGACCGTCTGTCTGTGAGAATGACCAACGATCAGGATAAGCTCGTGTCGTCATTACGTCAGCCAATATCCAGAGGTTGATAAACTAGTGCGAGGCGGTAGATGTTGTTTTTGTTCATTGTGGTGTTCATGGCTACCGCAAGTTACCCTGTTTAAGTTCCTTTGAGAGATATCCATGTGTTCCCATATCTGTCTCCATGTGTTTGAGGCTTTGAAGAAAAGTTTGAAGGTCGGACGGACGAAAAAGGTCCACTCACAATCATAAGAATCTTCTGTCGCCTGGTATCCCAGTGGGAGAAATGTATTACCAATAGTGGAGAGTATTGGCATTACTTTCCATTTAAAGTTAGTTTAAAGCAAAGATCTCTAACGCTAGATGGCAACACTACCTTCGTATGCCTCTAACGTATTTTTTCGTTGCACGAGATTGCAACCCTGCTCCTCGAAATTCAAGTTTTAAGACTTCAAACTTTCGGAGAAGAAAGTTGATAACCATTTCAAGAGTTTTGTCAGTGTCAATTTTTATTTTATTTTGTTCATTGTTGAATTTCCTTGATTGTTGTAGTGAATATCCAAACATGTAACAATGAAGCACTTTCAACAATGAACAAAAAGAAAAGAAAATATTTTCATGGATAGAACTCTTAAAATAGTTATGAACTTTCTTCTCTGGAAGTTTGAACTCTCTAGACTTGAATTTGTAGGAGCAGCATTGAAATTGCATTCAACGAAAAGAATATATTAGAGACATACGAAGGTAGTGCTGCCATCTATCTACCTTTAGAGATCGTTGCTTTGCACTTACCTTAAAGGTCTTCGCTGAGCCCAGTTGACTGCCTCTTAATAAGAACAAAATCCTTAAAATTTAGATCTGGTGTTAAGTTTGGCCATTTATTCGGAAATAGAGAAGGGAGAACATTCTCGTCTGCTATAATAAAGAAGAAAAGTCAAACAGCTGACAATCTAGTTCACAATTTTGCCGATATTTCCTTATCATGGTGAAGCAGGAGTATTATGCCAATGGACCAAGATTTCAAGACTCTTCAAGTGAAGTCAACTCTTCTCTTGCACCTGTTCACAGGAACGGACCTGCTCATTTTATATAACTGGCGGTGGTTTCTCTTAGCCTCACATCGGATTGAGGGGATGTTAATGATAACAGGGCGGGATCTGCAGTTCATTGTCTTCCCACCAGGAAGCCATCGCTCTGCTAACCAAACTACGGCTGTTTGGTATATCCCGTTCTTAGTACACCATCTTCATTGTAGGGCATTCGATGGTAAACCACCATCGGTTCAACTTTATCAAGGTTTTAAGGGCGTACAAAATAAGATTCGTTCAGGTTTTCCATACAGCACAGGCATATTCTAGGAATATGCTGCCAATATCACGGTGGGAATATTCGAATATCTAATGGGTATCTTGGAGTATTCCTTGTGTATGTACGGATGATTCTACGAATACTTGAACGCTCAGTTTGAACCCATAAGTAGAAGATATTCGTTAAGATTTTCCAGGCCTATTCTGCGAATATGTTTGTCCTTTGAGGATATCGCAAAATCAGATTATTCTTGGAATCTTCCGGAAATTTCAATTTAAAAATATATTTTTAATATTCTCAGAAGTATACGTTTGCAATATTCTTATTTGATCTAAAACGTTACCTTATACACTGTACATTTGATATTTGGATGGGATATTTTTTTAGATATGCTGTGCTATGTGGATTTCTAGGGAAGAACACACCAGTCAAATTACCAGACTAAACTTGTGACATCTAGAACATCTCAAGGTTACAGGTCCTAAAATCAAAGACCTTACACTGTCAGTAAGAGAAGAAATGGGGAAAATAACTAACCTAGTCTTAATATCATGTAGATCCCGACAATAATAGAGAAGTTAAGAAAAAAAACAGATGAATAACCGTCGTCAGAAAAACACGAGTACTTTTCCACTAAACAACCACAGCCGGTCTTTTTCCAGTTAAAATAAAACATAATACGTCTCTGGTAAATTAGTAATATAAGTCGTCGCCATGAAATGAAATGGTCCTGGGTTCGACTGCCAGTGCCGACACATTGAAGATTAAATAGTAGATTCCGAGCTTAGGATACTATCTTCATGGTGTGAAAGGCACTGGCAAACAATCTTTGGTTCTCTTTGCCCGAAGATCTTTCGAGTCTTGCATCCAGACAGAATATGTAGAATGTAATATTTGCATAGTGTTATTTGAACACTACAACAGTAGATCGGACTTGGGATTTTAAAAAAGTAGAAAGCAAACATTATCATCAGCCTTCATCTTACATAGAAATGCATCAAATTCCTGTTTTATTTAATTGTAAAAAATTATGTTTTATACCTTTGCACATGTTATTAATGGAATTGCTGATTACGGACACAGAGTACAGAGTACACATATATCCGAGATTGACATGTCAATATTTGCCTTTGTAGTCATATGCATAACACATTTGCTTAATGCTGTACAAACAGATGAGGAAAAGAAGAGAAAGAGATGGAAGGAAATACTAGTGCTAATATACTGTGGACACAGCAGCAATGTATATCAGTCAGTCGCTAATGTCTCTGATGATTCATGTGTCCCTTTGGCACTCATTAGTATAACAGTTTAACTCACTGATGTCTAATAACTAACTGAATCTCCACTACCGCTATGCAGGGAGATGTATTTTAAACGTTAATAGAGAGGAGCTGTGAATTGCAAACAAATGGAACTTTATGACCAATGTATCAACATACAGTACTTTGAACTAAGTGTACGGTCACAAACAGTTCAGGAAATAAGCTGTAATGTTACAAAAAATATGGAAATTTCTGTATTGTTTACATAATAGAATCTTTTCAAAAACTCCAGAATTGGTCCTCAAACATCATTCATTTCTCATAATGAGGGCGTTATTTGTAGGGAGGGGAGGACATTTCCTGGAACTTGGTGTGTTTTCCCTGGTACTTTGTTTACCCGTTTTCATGTAGGTAGGGAAAACCAGCTTTTATGTCCAGTACTGCAATAGGTGCGGGATGCTGGGACAATAATTCTTCCCCTCGTAGCTCTTTCGGTAAAAAAAATAGCGTTCTGCTCATAATCCTAAATGAACCTTCAGATAAAATAAAATCTCATTCTTGAAAATAAAAAAACATATTTCGGAAAATCGATGTTTTACCGATATTTATTGATTCTGACTTTGGAATGATAATGGAGCTCTTAGTGAGTAGTTATTTCCATAAGAATATCATTGTGATGGTTGATCGACAACAAAAAGGTACTATAATATTGCTGAGTTATACTACTTTTCGTAAGACAACCTCACCGTCAACGAAACCATTAATCACAGTATTTGCCGAATTTGATTTTTATAAATAGATGTGTTTTATTTCTCAACAAGCAGAAAATTCAGGGTAAACTTACTCATTCTCTTTCGTATGTAATACTCAATTGATCTTAACATGTTTTACTTTTTAGAAGAAACATGTAGAGTTTCTGAATTCGTTTATAAAGTTTATGGGTGTCTGGTACCTTAAATCTCGGGGAAAGAACTGGGAAACAGTCTCGTCAAAGTGTAACGACTAACCTCCCTTTTTCATGTAGACAAACCGCTTATCATTCCTTTAATTCTGAGGTTTAATTAGAAAAATAAAATAATGTCTAAAAACGGTAGGCAATAAACTTTGAAGAAATGGAGAACCGTACATTCGAGTAAAGCTCTACGTGAGACATCACACACACCCCACACACACTCAGTTACCAATACACTTTCATCTCTTACCTTATGTATTTTTAGTAAAATGTATTAAACTGTAACGAATTCAAGTATTAAACAACAACGCCTGAATACCGAAGTCGATTCTAATATTTAACAACAAAAATGACTTGTTTTATAGGAAGGATATCAATAACAGAAAAATATTTCAAATAATTTCTTGGCAAACATTCCTCTTAATGCAACAAACATTCTTCCATTTGGATTATGGCTGATTAAATGAAATTACATAACCTCTTACTCACGCATTCTATTCTAAGAATCCATATTCCGATTCGAGAGAATGGGAACAAATATGAATAGACTGTAACCAATTAAAACCTTACGACAAACAGCTATAGACTCTCAAAATTACAACACCCAAGTCAATAACCATTGAGTAAACTAATTAATCTATGACGTTACTGGGAGTTTGAAGGAAAAATCTCCATCATTCCTCATGGATGACTACGCTACGAATACTTCTTACCAACTTCTCCTCCATATAATGGCATTATTACCAAATTCCGTCCAGTCGATAATGTTGAAATATATAAATTCTGCTCCATCTTTTAACCAATTCCATAAACTAAATTCACTATTACACATTCGCAATCCCACTTCCCCATGAACATTAATCATATTATCCTGCACCTTTAGGGTTGGAGGAGACCTCAGATTATAGCTAGAATAGCACTATTATATGCGTAATCAGATTACCCAGTTTCTTTTCTTTACTTACTCCCTTCTAAAGCTAAATCCACATCACATGGTAAAGTTACGCTTAGTACACCGGATGGACTCCAATTTAGTATCGTATGCACTAAAACTTTCTTTCATTTTAAAATGTCAGCTAATAAATATTGGAAAGGACAAGAAAAATCAAATCGTTGTACTGATCTTAAATTTGAGGGATTCTTGCAAGGTCGGTCTCGAAACTTGGGAGATCTCGAGACCTAGAGAAGTTTCGAAAGTCGGATATTTAGAAGACTTTGAGAAGTCTCAAAGATTCTCGACACTTACCCGACAGTTTCCTGCCCCGAAAGGATTTTCTTCTCGCATGCCCTTAATAAAATAAATGATTGACCCTAATATTTAACTGTTAAAATAGTATATTCATGCTGAACTGGAAAATTTAAATATTGATTGAAAGCAGAACTGAAACAGGGTCACTTTTGGGACCTGACCCGCACATAGGTGACCCGATTGACCGTGTGAACCGATCCGAATGACCAGACTAACTGTGATCCTGCAGCCCGATAATCGAATATTGACTAATGCCTTAGACGGCACTACTACGCTAGTCGGCGGTTAGTTGCACCCCACCCCTCACCCCCGTGACGTTTTTGTTCTTTCCGTAGATATAAGACAACTTCCTTATGGTATTAATATTGTTAGGAATTTTTCAGCGTCGAGTTTTTCGTGCTCCGTGGTAAAATCCATGTCTCTGTCACCCCCCTGAAAGAAACACTGTTTAAACGTAGCAGTGCATGATAAGGAAAGAATCAGAAGTAGGTCGCTTACGTGACACCAGGCCGAAATAGGGTCACTGGGTCGAATTCGGGTTACCGGGTCAGGCCTGCTCCCAAACATAGACCCGCCGACCCGGTCCAAAACATGGCGGTAACCAGTTTCAACTCTGATTGGAAGAAAATCAGAAAGTTTTGAACAAAGTAAATATTAGAAAGAAGATAGCTTTAGGAATGAAAGATATTCAACAAGCAAAGTTGGATCATTATTGCTTCTTTTCTCTTCTTAGAAGAAAGATTTTGTTTAGAAAAAACGCAAAATGAATTGACTCAAAGTTGGCGTATGCAATGCCATGAAAAGGAGATTTATCTAGTTTTAATATGTTGTTACATCCGATTTGACAAATATCCTCTTACGAAGTGCAGAGAAAGGAAGAAAAAGAGTGGAAGAAAGGCAAGAAAGAGGGAATGAGCAAGAGAATCAAAGTAAGAGAGGAGAGGAGATGAGAAGTGGGAACCGACGCAGGTGTTTAGGAATTTCAAAATTCAAGAGGAATTAAGCTTTTGCACGACATGCTACTTTATTCTCACTACGTGCTTCTTGCTGTAGGATGAATCAAGTGGTGGGGGAGGGATGGAAAGAACTTGTAAACTTTGTACTTTGCCTCCTCTTCTGTTATTATTATTATTATTATTTTGTTTAATATATTTATCATTGATCTATGTGAGGAAATTAAACTTTCAAAACTATTGCTAAGAGAAGAGACGACATTGATAAGAAGTTCTTGGATAAAATCCTTATAAATGAAGCGCAAAGTGAGTATTTTTTAAGAAACTTAAACTTTTGTGTGCCCTCGTACCAAACGAGGCATTTTAATCTACTCTCTCCTTCTAACAATAGACAGAAATTGATTAAAAGACTATTTCGCCATTACAGTAATTGATCACTCTATAATAAGATTGCTGACATGTTTTGTTCTGATGGTTTATTTTTTGTCAACTTTGTGATTTTGTTTTATTTGTTCTGTACGTTTACTTTAATTGTGAATGTATCCTTCATTATATTTCTTGACCAGTGGTATATTTGGAACCAGTAATACCTGTAGCTGTTCATAGCACTCTAATAAATATTACATTACATTAAATTATTATTTTTAGTAGTAGTAGTCGACATCGTCGTCATCGTAGTAGTAGTAGAAGTAGTAATAGTAGTAGAGGCTTGTTGCATTCCGTAGTGATATATTTACATAACAGTAACCACAATACACAAGACGATATAAATAAATTTATTTGCATTCGAGGTTCAAAACTTTGATATTTTCTGACAAATTGGAATGCGCCTAGCAGGTAGAAAACCAAACAAACACTTCGTCAATTTTAGTTGCATATAACATAAGGATAAAATTTACTAACCTATACGGAAACCGTTAATGAGGTTATGGAAACTTTTCTTGATAACAACTTAAGTAAACTTTAGTATGGGCCATTTGAGTGACTTCTGCCCGTCACGATTAAAATCCACAAACATCTATTCCCCAGGCAGGATTCGAACCAGAGACCTAGGAGACATTGGCCTAATGCCTCAAACCTCTCGACTAACGCGGTCGGCGAAACTTACCTGTAGTTTTCGCTGAGATAATCTGCCTTCTATATAAAAGTTGTATTAAAAAAATACGTGCTCTTTTCAGCTGTAAGTCCCCGAGATCGAGGGTGGAATATTGCGTGCGAAGTATACAAAAAGTGTATGTTTTTACCAGTCGATCAACAAAAGTTACTTCTGCTTCACTTTCGTCCAGGAATGAAACAATGGCGAGATATAACGCCTTCTCACCCCCACCACAGCACTATTTTAAAATTAATTGCGTTGATTATGGCTCAATCGCCGTGGGTTTTCCCGCCTTTTTCGTTTTACGTCAAGTATTCAAAATTCAGTGCAGGTAAATAAAATTTAAATTCAGGACAGAATAATGTCCCAAAAGTGTCTGCACACAATCCTGAAGTAAATATGAACATTTCCTTAAAGCTAATTGAACTCATTATTGAAGGACGAAACGAACATTAGTACGTGAAAGTTATTTTATTATTATTATTATTATTTTTTTTTTTTTTACCTGCAATGAATTTTGAATAATTGATGTAAAACGAAAAAGGCTGGAAAACCCACTGCGATTGAGCCTTAAACGATACAAACGTATAACTTACTTCAGTGTTTCCAATTGCTTTAATATTTTGGATTTCGAAAATTTGTTGCCCTCATTTTTGACTTTGAATTTGAATGTATTTATAATTCAAAGTTATTATTTTTTGTTTATTTAAGTTTGACTCCTCTTAGCTAAACAAGCACTATACATACGCAAAAAAATAAAAGCGTAAAAAGGATCTTCTGTGGAAAGTTACTTAATAAATTACCAACCATTCGGAGAGAGTGGTACAAGGTGTAAAAAAAACAGTATTTCAAAAGACAGCAAATTAAGCATTTTTTGTGCGAGAGTTACCGTAGAGAAACTTTGAAAAATGCATCTGTCACGTTTAGTATTCGGAAAACGACTCGAATAGGTAATGTGTATGCGTGGTGTATATATGTAGTTGAGGCTTTTTTATGTCCGACAGTGGCAAAAGCGGCCTTTTACCTTTACCGCATCTCTCTCTCTCTCTCAGACACACACTCGCACACATTTATATATATATATATATATATATACACAGTCGTATCTCTGCTTTCCAAGCATCTAAAGTCGAAAAAAGCAAGAGGGTTTGAAGTCAGTATAGGGAATAAGAGAGAAACATATTTGAAATACTCAGTTTACGGGGGGGCGGTCGTTTAATACAATATTCAGCAGTCGAAGGCTGGACCAACCCGTGTTCCCCTTCGAGACCAATGTCTCAAGGTAGCCATATGTCCTCCTGTCGCTGACATCTGCAATAAAGCGCATCCTATCACGTATTTGGTGTTGGATAGAGGAAACAGGAAGAGCAATATTTTAGGCTGAAATGGAGAAAGAAACAAAGCTGATTCGGTCTTTTGTTGTACTCTCCCTCTCTCTCCCTCTCTCCTCTCTCTCCTCCCTCCCTCTCTCTCTCTCTCTTGGCGTGTGTGTGTGTGCGCGTGTGCCTGTGTGTGTTTATGGCATATCTGTGTGTTTCTTTTGTCTTCTGTTTCTTGTCGCTGGGACACTCTCATGACCATTGTTAAGTATAGCTATTTTTAATCTATGTTTGGAAGTGGGAAGAAGATGTCATTCTAGACAGAGAAAGATCATCATCATAATCATCAATGATGTTCTGCTGAATGCGGTAGGTCCTTGTGAGATACGTTGTGCCATCTCACTTCATCCCGATCTTTTCTGCTTTATGGCTTAGAACACTGTCAATGAGTTTGATTCATCTTCTACCAGTTCTTTTTGTACAACAATCATACTTTCAACGTTCTGTAGCCAATCTTCTTATCATTTCCTTTTCTTCTTTATTGTCTCCATTTTTATTCGTTTCTCATCTATGCTCATCAGCACTTCCTTCTTACATATCTCGTGCGCTCAATTGTTTTCTATTCTACTCCATGTTCACATTTCGAAGGCTCCCAATTTTATTACTTCACACTTTCCGAGAGTCCATATTTCAGTTCTTACACACACA
>JAGDQP010007398.1:0-22787 GCA_022664845.1 Lepisma saccharinum | reverse complement strand
TTCCATACGAAATTCATCATTCCATACTAAATATATTCCACACGAACTACATCAGTCTGTACGAAATGTACAATATTCCATACGAAATTGTAATCAATCATTTTTATTTCGCTCTCTCTTTGCTTATCGGTCCACAGAAGTGATTTTTCCTAGTAAATGACTCTTTCGTCATTGCTATTCTGGCCTTTATCTATATTTTTCACACTTCATACTTTCACTTCGTATCGTCATTTGGAAAAAAGAATAATTTTTTAATATAAATAGTTTCCTTTGATCCAATTTAATGTTGTTTTTCTTCTCTTCTGATACAAAATCTGATTTGGTTAGTTAAGTTTAGGTTTCGTAAGACTAGATTAGATCCGTTGGAATAAGTTAGACTGTGTTACTTAAACGTGATTTTGTGAGAGTTAGTAAGTTAAAGTAGATTAAATTGTTTCCAAATTTAATATCTTTTTTACGAACTTTAAGCAATTTATTTTAATTATGCTTCAATACATATGTTTAGTGTTGCCGACGATACGAGATTTTGGCTTTCTCGTCTCGAAACTATCTTGTCCAGAGAGTGTCTCCTCTCGAAAAGATGTATTCTTTGCGGTACGAGAGCTCTGTCTCGTCTCGTCTCGTGGCAACACTGATATGTTAGCATCTGCAATATTTCCGGAATATTTTTGCTTTCATTGTTTTACCGTTATAGGTAGAGGAGGGGAGTTTTACCTATCTCTAATTTCTCTATTTGTTAGTAACTTTTTCAGTAAAAGCCACAAGAAAATATCCAGGTGATAGAATTAGCAGACAGAGAATTATTCACGTCTGCCATATCCCAGCTATTAGCGGGTAATCCTCTCTTTGACCGAATATCATTAGAAATTTGATCTAATATAGACTCCACCAAGATAAAGATTTACTTAAGTAAAAGCCGATCTTCACGGCACTATAGTCCAAGTAAGATAGTACCTATTACATACATTTTGTTTAGTTGGGTATAGTGTGGACAACGGAACTACTCCCATTACCCTATTTTCTGACTTTTGTTACCTAGTCTTTATATATTCTCCTATAGTTGCCCTCATAATTCTTAATGAACACCGAAAATTCATGATCTCTCGCCGGGAATCGAACCAGGGTCAGCCATCTATCGAGTCGTGGGTAACAGTAGTCTAGTATACGATATCGGACAGTTTCTGACATCTACGTCAAATTCTATGTATTCTTTTTAAATAACATGTGTTTTTTAAAAAAAAACTCGAAATACATAAGACCGAAAATGATCAAATTTCTCGAAATTTTGAAACTGAAATTACTTGCCTATTTATTAATATATCCTACAAATCTAAAGGTACTGGATAAGGAAGTGAAGCTACAAGCTTTGCTGCTCATTAAGGATACACATTTGTTTAAAATAGCATCCGTTTTAACGCAACAATTTTAGTTTCTCTTTTGTTTCTGGCTGTTCGTAACAATTGGGGTATTGGGGAATACGATTGCAATCACGCTTAAATGTTTCTAGAATATATGTCAAGACTTTTATCTAGGAATAACATTTTTGTTTTCGAAAACTTGACATCAAATCCACAATAGACCTAATTTTTTTAAATTTAAATAACTTCCGATTTATTTGTATATCCTACAAATTCTATTTCGCATAGAGAATTGAATCCTTTACGAGTCGTTTAAGGTATCCCTATCAACAAGGCTAGTCGGACCGACGCAGGCCCGACTGTTACGCGGAACCTACGTCGGCTCGATGAGGCTTGCTAATAGGGATGGCTTCTTTTTGTTTTATTTTGACAGGTTCTTAGACGACAACGTTAAGGTTCACGGCTGCTCAGCGGTAGAGTACTCACTTATGATGCTTGAGTTCACCTTTTCGACTCGTACTGTGTGGGCTTTGTGGCAATAAACACCGTGTACGTGGGTTTTCTCGGAATTTTCCTGTTTCCGACTTTCTGCATTCCACCAATTTTCCCATCATCATCCATTCGGCCTGAACCAAAATTGCCTAAAGGCCTTAAATGAAATTCATTTCAACGACAATGAGAAAATTTAATTATTTCTTAGAGCTACTTGAAGGAAATTAATCGTATAATTAAATCTAAAATTAAGGTGCCCTACGTATGACCTTTTGCACATATAACCACTTTTATTTTTGCAATGACTTCGAGAAAACTTAGATTCTTACATTTAAGTTATTTCAAAATACATTTGAGCTACTCTTTTAGTGTAACTGCAAAGTGCAATGTAATTTAGACCTATTTTTTAAGCACATTTTTGCCTATGCACTTTTTTTTTTAAACTTCATCACAGTAATTGCGCAGCTGAACCAGAAATGTACGTTTTCCTAACTGGAAATACGTAGGTCGGTTGAGCTTATTCGCAAAAGCAGATCTTGCTGAAACTTTCTGGTTTCCCTTCTACATTTAATAAACATTTGAAAGGACGAATTTCGTACTCGCCTTTAAAAGTAGAGAGAGAGAGAGAGAAAAAAAAAGATGTATGTTTGCTGAAACCATGTTTGCATGATATTTTGCAATCATCTCATATTCATTACCTTACATTAATTATGGTTAGACATTAGCCTTTGCTAATAATGTTCACAGTTTCCTCAGACAGAACACTATTAATGTGTGTGTGTGTGAGAGAGAGAGTGTTTGAGTGGAAGTATCAAAAGTGAATTATGTCAAGCATGAGAAATAGGATGTGAGAAGGAGGAACACATTTCTCAAACAAGGGGGAAAAAGGAGTATGCAGCAACAGAAGTTCACTTTGCTTGACAAATGGTAGACGTGCAAAGGTCAACAATGCATTTTGCAAACCTAGAATACTCTTGGAGCTTTCTCAGAGCACTTAGCTGAAAATCTTCACAAGTAAAGACAAGAAAATTATCAAGTTTTAGCAAACATCATTCCGAAGGGAGTACGGACCAGATGCTGTTTAATAAATTACATGTCATAACAAGAAATATATCTACACAAGAATTTTTTTAGTCATCGAAGTGTCCTTGCCAGGCAGCAGTACTGGCAATGACGGATGACTAAGACCCTTGTTGCAAGACCCTTTTTGCAAAACGCTACTGTTATATACAGGGTGCTGCGAAACAAAACCGACAAAATTACCTCACGAGATTTCTAACATGAAAATAAGAAGAAAAAAAATGTATTAAGAATCGAGGATTGACAAATGCTCCGTTTCGGCGCTATAGACTGCCGAAAGCATAGGAAAATGAACTCTAGAATTTGTTATTTCGAATACTATTAACAGTAGAACTGAGGCGTCATGGTAGTGGAAAAGAAACGATATGCTAATTTTATGTTAAACTTGGAACGAAGTAACAGAAGTTAATAAAAGCGTGGTTAGTGACACGAAGAAACAGAAATTATCGCCAATAATAATGCGAAAAGGGAGAAAGACGTTAGTAAAACTGTCCTAAAATTCGTTTTTGTCCCAGCTTTATTAGTAGACATGTCCAAAGTAGGGATGATCACCTTTTCCGGAAAAAGCAGAAAAGGGAAAATTCATTTTCCTGAAACCGAAAAATTCAAAACAGAACATGACAAAAAAATCCGGAAAAGAGAAAGCAGAAAATTTTCCTGGAAACGGTAAACAGATAATTTCCCGGAAAATGTAAAATGTCAATTCCAGAAATCGGAAAACAATTTTACCGGAAGTAACCATCCCTAGACCAAAGTACGGCCTTAACATTTTTGAGAGCTTACAACTCTTCATTTTACAATACAGGGGGAAAATGCTAGAATACCTTTAAAGAATGTGAACACTTGTATTATTTAGCCTACTACTTTTGCTAGTGAAATGTGATTGATGCTCTAGCTTCTGACACAGACGATTGATTGCAACTTCCCATCAATAGCTCATCCTTTCTTATATTCGATGCACTGGTACTACAGTACAAAATACCACTGCAAAGTGGTATGCGATTTTTTTTTTTTGGTTAGGCTAACAGATAAAGCATTCCAATGCATACGTTCGTTTTACATACATACGTTCGTTTTGAGAGCAACACGTACACACAGAGAGAGTTAGTGGGAAGTGGAGAGAGAGATACTCTCTTTGCGTACAAGAGACCGTAATTTGAATTCCGTTCAAGATTACAGGGGTCCAGGGGGAGTTAGGACGAGAGCGAGAGGCCTCTCTCGCTTAGTCCGCCAGAATAATGGCTGACGATTGTTCTGTCAGGCGAAATTGCAGCCCTGCAAACACAGAAACGAACTTTTTTCTCTTTAAAAGACATGAAAAAAAGAATTGCGCCCTCGATGCAGGTCAAAGTAAAATAAAACAAGAAAGAAACAACAAAGAAGACAGGAAATGAGAACAATCGAAAGAGATTATTACTTCTTTCTTCCTCGTATATTTTTCTTTCTTTATTTCTTTTTAATTTCTTGTTACGGTCCATGAGTTCTATCTTCTCTTCACAAAAGATTTCGCGTACATTAACGTAAGCAATGACGTCAGAGTTGTCTTTATATATTATGTTAACCTGTGTTTTCCGTACAGTGATTTAACACACGCGCACTCATTCGCTCATCAATAGTGACAGAGAAAACAAGACACGAAGAGAAAAATAAAGCAAGTTAGAAAACAAGAAGTGAAAGAAAATGGAAGAAAGAAAGAGAAGACAGAAGAAATAAGAAGAAGTAGAAAGAAAACAAGACGAAAAATGTATAAATGAAAAGAAAAGTGGGAAAGAATAAAGATAGATAGAGAACGTGGAAGAAAAGCTAGAAAGAAAGAGAACCAAACACAAAAGTTTGAAGAAAGGAAAGGAGAAGAATGTACGAAGTTAGAAAGTAATAAAGAACATTTGAACCAATGAAAAGAAAGAAGAGGAAGGAATAAAAGTATAGAGAATAGGAACGAAAAGAAGAGAAATAAGATTGATAAAAAGAAAATGATGAAGGAAGAATGAATTGAATTGTACTGATGAAGGGACATTTTTGTTTATTGTACACTAGGAAATCACCACAAGTTAGTTCCTAAGCGGTACCCAAGAAGTCCCTAAGAACACTAGAGAAATTTTAAGATCCACAGGAAAATTAAACCCACAACCTTCTGCGTACAGAGATATCACTCTAACCACTACACCATTGCTAATTAATAACAAAACCCACAGTAATTATGATTTATTACTTACAAGGGTATGCCTGGGACATTTAGGGCCATATTTATGAACAACCTACCAAGAGTGGGTGGCTCCCAGGGGCATTGAAATTATATACTCCTTGGAGCCACCCACCTCTTGGGAGTGATTCATAAATATGGCCCTTAGTCTGTGAGCAGACTTCGAATAGTAGTAGTTAACCCTTTAGGAATTAATACACGAAAGTTCTAGGGCGAACTACTTGGTCAGCTGCGAGTTAACATAATCAGAGTTTACCTAACATCATAGATACATCACATACATCTTAAAATGCTTTTGATTATCATCAGCTCGGGTGAATGAAGCGGTAGAGTCATGGGTTTACGAGCAAGAGGTTGTTGGTTCGAATGTCGTTTGGTGTAAAAAAAAATTATCATTCTTTTCTTTACCAGTGTGAGTATTTTCTACGTTATACCGTATTAGAAAAACGAATGAAGTAAAATATAGCTGTACAACATATTGTTATTCCAATGAAGATTGTCTTGTTTGTAAAACTTCTTGAAGAATTCACCTGCCAAATGTGGGTACATATTTATCGAACACCCTGTATACTTTGCAATAAAAATATGTGTAAGATCTCTAATATTTCCGTTAATAGATCTCACAAAAAGAAAAATAAGAATATATTGAAATGTAGGGTCCTATTTCAACTTTAGCCACATGAGGTCCTTTCAGTCTGTCTTTCTGTGGCCTTAAAAATTAAGGGAATTGGCTCATTTTCAACTTATCTTTATGAATGGGCGTACCATCTATAAAAAAATTTCACTTTTATTGTACTCTTTTTTTTTTTAATGTGATGGAAGAAGGATGTACGTCTAATTTCAACAATTGTGTTCTTTCTGCCTTCATAACCACGGAATCTCGTCCAGTACTGAGCGGATAATAGCTGTAAGCTATGTACACATTCGTACGTTATGACTGGTGTTGAACATAATTAATATACGTGATGTCCTAGTTAGCAAAAATTGTGCTAAAGAAAGCGTGAAATTTTAATTGCAATGTTGGTACGTTAAGGGTGAGTTTTTTTTCTCTCAAACTCCCTAGCGATTAATTACAAGTTTTTTTTTAAAACCATGGTGCTTACTTGTGTGTGTAAATACGAAACAACAGTAGTTCATACATTTCCGTTCTCCTTTTTTTTTGTTTTTTGCTTTGGGGAAGGGGGGGCAATTATACTGAATGTGAATAAAAGGTTAAAAAAAAAACACTCACACACAAACAAAAGTAGAACTAAATATAAAATGAACAAATAATTAATTAATGTTGGTCTTCCAGTTTGTAAAATCTTGAATTAAATAACAATAATATAATTATCTTCATTCGAGAGAACATTCTTCAGCTACATTTAAACAGCTTTAATTAGATGGGAATAATTAGTAAAACAAGTAGCAGAATGGTCTACTTAACGTTTAACCCTATATCAGGGATCCATTTACAACAATGTTACCGCTGATGACGTCAATTGGAAGATTCCTGTGCCACCGAACAGTTTTAATTATGTATGAAAACTAAGAAGTTCCAGCGAATAGCTGTAGAGGGTCCGATACTAGCGATCCTAACGATTGAAGTCGATGCGAAGTTAAAGTCAGTTTATAGGGGAAATAATTTATCGCAGCACTTCAGATTGTACTTCTTGTCAGGAAATCATTCGAAACAATCAACATTTGCGGAACAATGTTTAAAAAAACATGGAGATCATATAAATCATTAACGAACACCCAGCATTTTCCAGACACTACCATTCGCAGCATTTGTGCAATGGGGGAGGGGGGCGAGGGGCAAAGGTAGGTAACTTCTTAATATTTAGCCAAATCAATTCTATAAAAAAAAAATCGTAAAACACTTTGAAATGTATTTCTTTATACAGTAATAGGCATTTTGCGTTGGATTGTCAAACAATAGAACAAAAGCAATCATTACAAAATAAAATAAAAATGAACAAAAGAATCAGTGAACAAGAAATTAAAATGAAGAACAGAAAATAAACAATGAACTAAAGAAAACAAACAATGAACAACAGAAAATAAAACGAAAAGAAACTCTAAATGAACCAGAAAATAAAAGAAAAACGAACTAAATAAAATAAAATAAAAACGAAAGTAAATAAAAATAAAAAATAAATTTATTGAAAAATCAAAAATTAAATTGGAAAGTGTAATTACAAAATTCATATAACTGTGAAGAGTTTATTTACTGTTAAAAAAGAGTAGACTTTGGGGTTAAACTTGAAGACATCCAAAATCGCTCGTGGCTATTTACAACTACTGTCCATCACTAGTTAATGGTTAAGAGGAACTAAGAAAATAGTTTTGAGAAAGAAGAAAGAACTCTTTCAGAAATAAATGAAAGTATATGTAAATCCGTGCATCTGGTTCACATTTATATAAAAGGATTGGGACAGTAAATGGTGGAAACTGAAAATTTACGTGCGGTAGAGAGAAAAAAAAAAAGAATAAAAAAAGGGAAAAGTGGAGACCAGAGATAACTTTGGGGAGTGGGTTGGAAGTTTTGCAAAACTTAAATTATCATGTTAGATTCTTGAAACTATGGTATTTAAGAGTTCATGTTTTTTAAAGACAATTTTTGCCGTTGATTACAAAAATGAAAATCACAGAGGGATGGATGTAGGGAAGTTGTATTATTGAAACGTTAAAACTGAACGTTTAATGGTTGCTTCAGTACCTTAAACTACAGATTATTTCTGAGTCAGGCATGTTCAACCCTGCGGTCTGCAAAATTCTTCAAGTTGAACGTTTCTGAGAGCTCAGAATTTTTTTTCAGTAGGTCTAGAGGACAAACTATTGGATTGTTGCGAGTGAAATGTTCGCTTTTGGTGCATCATGTCCAAAGGCCAAAAAATGAACACTACATTACCTGGTTAATCAAAGTATTCGCCTCCTGAATCCATTACTAGACTGGCCCATATAAAATAAAGTTTTACCAATGGGGTATGCGACTTCGAAGTCGTCCGGACATTAAACTTTACTCGTTCCACAGTGTCAAGGGTGGACTATGAGTACCGCATTGGAGGCAATGCGATCCATCAGGGATAACGCAGTTGCCACCTACGGGTGCTGAATGAACGCGACCGGCGACGTTTGGGCAAACAGACAAGCAACAGTGTGTGATCTGACAGCAGGAATAAATGCAGGACGTCCAAGGAACGTTTCTCAGAGGTCAGTGTAACACAATTTGCTCTCCATTGGATATCGCAGCCGAAGATCGATACGTGTGCCGCTACTAATCGCTTCCCATCGGCGCGGCGACTCACATGGGCCCGGGAACACGTGGATTAGGATTTAGGGGACGTTGCCATAAGTCACGTTTCCAATTAGTACACGCGGATGGTAGTGTTCGAGTGTGGCGCAGATCCCATGAGGGCCTAAGTTGCCAACAAGGCACTATGAAAGATGGTGGTGGTTCCGTAATGGTGTGGGGCGTCTTTACGTAGCATGGTACGAGTCCTCGGTCTGCTTGAATCGGACATTGACCGGTCAGTGCTATGTTAAGCTGCTTGGTGACCATCTGCAACTCTATGAACTTCGTGTACCCTGCCAATAATGGGATTTTCCAGGATGACAATGCGCCATGCCATCGGCCACCAGTGGTGTGCGACTGGTTTGAGTAACATTTTGGAAACTTCCAACGCATGATTTGGTCCCCTAGATCGCCGAACATGAACCCTATCGAGTACATATGGGATACCATGGAAAGGGCTATTCGTGCCCAGAATCCTCCACCTGCAACAACCACCGAATTGTATTTGTCTGGCCAGGTTGAGGGAGAAGCCTGGCCAAACCTCAGTCAGGATGGGCGACCACTGGAATCTTTCCCAGCACCTTTCGACTGCTAAGCCAACGCCCTACCAACTGAGGAGCTCAACCAAACCAATAAGGTACACTGAGCTACGTTTTGGAAAAAAAAAAGTCGGCGTTGTAGTGTACCATAAATTACAGCCAAGGTACATTTTCTGTTCCTTCTGTAACGATAGTCCAAACTGAACATAGGTGAAATGACAAATTGCAACCATCATATTTAGTAAATGACATCAAAATATTCAAGTTCACATTCCATTGTACAGAAATAAAGCTACTATTTCCCACCCTGTTAACATAAAATTTGTGTGACCCGAAAAAAAAGGTTACTGCAATTGCCTCGCCCAACTCTAATAATTCTTTTTCTTCTCTTTCTCTTCCCCTTTCTCAGTATTTCTCTTCTTCCCCCTTTCTTCTTAATTAACTTAGCCAGAGAATGGAACAATGAATCAAAGATAGAATCACAATGGAGCCCACAGGGGGACACAACCGCTTTTAGTGGAGAAGAAAAAGTAAAATATTATTTTTTAATAAAAAATCTCCATGTGCTCGGAACCTTTGTAAAATATTGGAAAGGGGAGAAAAAATCCAGAAATATATGGTGAAAGAGAAACCTATTATTCTCGAAAGGGAGGCAAAGGATGAAGATTTACTATGTTTGAACACACACACATCAACACGTAATGATTTCTAATGTGTGTAATATTTCTTGATAGGTCAAAACCAATTATCTACGTTTATTTCCAATGACAAATGTATTGGTGTTACACGTCATAAAGGAAATTTATGGGGCTATGGCACATTGTGTGTGTTTGTGTTTTCTGTCTCCACCTCTCAATCCTCTCTATCTCTCTTTCTCTCTGTATGTGTGTGAGATACGTATGTATAGATAGATTGATTGATTACTTGATTGATTGCTAGAGTGGCTCACTCACTGATTGATTGACTGGCTCATTGATTGATTGGTTGGCTGACTCACTGATTGATTGGATGATTGACTCACTAATTGATTGGTTGATTGATTGACTGGTTAGTTAATTGATTGATTGATTGACTCACTAACGACTCACTGATTCATTGATTGATTGGTTGATTTATTTATTATTTGACTACTAATTAATTGACTGACTCCCTAATTGATTGGTTGATTTATTGACTCACTAACGACACACTGATTGACTCGTTGATTGATTTAATGAATGAATGAATAAATAAATAAATGAATCAATGACTAACTGACTCGTTGATTGATTGATTCATTCATTCATAAGCTAAACTAATAAATAAGTAGTAGGTAGGTAGACACACAGGTCTAATACATAAAATTTCCAGGACTAAGTCCTTGAAATGATACAAGCAAATAAAATTCCTTGCTTATGGTGTGCGAGCAATTTTCGAGACAATCGACTTCGATGGTTACTAAATCCTAAAATCGAAATGACGTTTTCTTGTATCCTGTGTTTATATTGTTGTAGGAGATCCATGGATCTGAGAGAAGAATCTGAAGCGAAGTTCATATGGAGCTGAGACTGATGCAAGAAAATGTAAAAGTACTATTAAGTGAAAATCAAGAACTTTGATTGGATAAGCTGTTGTGTGATGTTGGATATAGCAAATACGTGAATCACCCTCTATTTACAAGGGGGGAAAGTTTGTCTATCATTGCTAAAAGGAATGAATGCATTTGGAATAGATATCGAACGAGTGGCTGAAGATTTATTTTAAACGTTCATTTAGAAATTAAAACAGGTTTCCGACTTGTTTGGTGGTGGAAACTGGAGATTATTTTACCTTGAAGTGAAGAGACGATCTAGGTGATTTAATTTAATCACAATAAACATTCAATCTGCAAGAACTAGTATGTCTCACCTAAAAATTCAGACTTTTAGTAGTCAATACAAAGGCTAAACGGTTGGAGCTAGAAAAACGAAATTCGGTATGAAGGTACATCATCACTAGCAGATGAAGCAAATATTAACATTTTTTTTTAAAAAAAGTCGCCATCTTGGATCCAAAATTGCCGCAAAACCCATTGTTGTATAGAATACACAGCCTACACGGCTAGAGATAGAAAAACGAAATTTGGTTTGACGGTACATCATCACTAGCAGGTTACGAAAATATTACAAAATGTCTCCAAAGATGTCATCTTGGATTCAAAATGGCGGACCCCAAAAATTCATTTTCCACACCGTTTGAGCTAGAGATGCGAAATTTGGCATACATATGTATTATCAAGTGTAGATTAAGAAAATATTACAAAATTTTGAAAAAGTTGCCATCTTGGATCCAAAATGGCCGCCAAACTCATTGTTGTATAGAATACACAGCTTAAACGGCCGGATAGAAAAATGAAAATTTGTATGGCGTTATATCATCACTAGTAGGTTACGAAAATATTACAAAATGTCTCCAAAGACGGCATCTTGGATTCAAAATGGCGGACCTCAAAAATTCAGTACATAGTTTCAGCATACTACGAGTTATCCCATTCATTTTTAATCAAAAAGAACGCCTTTTCCCCTGTGATTGGCTTTAGCTGGTTTAACTATTTCATTGTTTCCAATTTATTAAAGTTCTGTGTTTGTGTTGAGCCTCATTGTTTTGTTTAGATAAAATAAGTAGGTGGAGTAACTTCACTCAGAAAAATACATCAAATGAAATAAATCAAGTAACAGATAAAAATAATGAACAATATGTGGATTTGATTTATTATTGTATTTATGATTTAATCGCATACAGAAATTCTTCTGGAAATTTTCAAGTGTGTAGCTTTCACTTCTTACAATCCATAAAGATGATGCTATCTTCAGGCATATGCTACAACCTGTTCAAGAAGTAATATAAACAAACGGAAATGTTCGCTGAGTACCGTTATCCCGTTTAGAACCGTTATCATAATTCCTTAGCAACATACGTCTGCAGTTCGTGTCAGATTTTTAATTATAGTATATTTCCACCATATTAGCGACTATCATGCGTTCATCTTCCCCCCCCCCCCCAACATAGAGTTACAGCGAATCGATGGATTAGTGAGGAGCATTGGAATGGAAACACTGACTATGTATCATCATATTTTGATTCTTTTTTTGTTGCTTTGTAGTAAAAACAAAAGAAATGTTTTGGAGGAGGGGAGATGAAAGAAACAGAGACAGTGTGAAATATGATAATAATTTTCTTCTTCCTTCAGGCGGCGTGCTGCGTCGGAAATAATCAGACAATCTGAGACAAAGGGGAAGTGGTAGAAAGAAATGAACAAACCATTCATTTTTCTCCAGTGTTGCCACCTCTGAAGGTCACCGCGATATTTTTTTTTCAACAAACCAAAAATTTCTTTGGTTCCTCTCAAAGTATTTCTTTGTACCAGAGATTCTTCCAGACGTCTCAAATTTCTGAATTCCCGGCTTTAAAATTGTTACGATCAGTAATCTAGAAAACCTGCTAACTTTTGACTGTACACTCCCAAACTGGAAATCCTGAAGGAATCCCTGCTTTGTATGTCTGTCTGCAGCGCATACCACCAATACAATCAAAACAAGTAGAGAGACACATATTTCAGATTTGGGTCAGTTATTTATATTTCTCTGGTAAAGTGGCCATATTTTTTTCCAGTGATTCCGGGTAGAATCGCGATAATTCCACTTCATCCTTGTTGCAACTGTAAATTTGTTTACCTTTTTCCCCCTCCCCTCCCCTCCCTACTACATTTTATCTACTGTATACTCCTTGAATTTGGAGTTTAGAAATGAGAGCCAATCAGAAAATTCCTAATATGATTTTAGAAAAGAAAAATAACAAAAAGAGTGCAGTGCAAGGATTTTAGAGAAACAGTAGAGAATACAAAATTAGGCCCCCTAAAAAGAGTGTATTTGGTAGCCCTATACAAAAGTCGTTTTCGAATAATTTTTTTTCTAATGAAAACAATAAAAAATTTCGAAGGATGTTTATTCTTCAAACCGGGGAGAAACCGTGCAGACAAATAACTGGGGATAAATGCCTTAATCCGAGAAAACTCCCCGGAAACCGGGGGTGGACAGTCACCCTACTCTCAGAACGTTTTTAATTTGTTGACAAAGTGGCAGGTCCCTTTTTCATTTGATTAGTCTTCTCCGTTTTAAGATGTCACCCTAGATTTAAGGTTCATAATCTGAGCAATGCGAACATTCGTAATAGTAGAGAAAATTTCTAAATATTCTTTGCTTGAATATTTTTTGGAAACTGAAGGGTCTCTGAGTTTTGTTAATCGCGTTCCATTCAATCCAGTTGTCTGACTTATTCCAGGGAACTGGCCGAATTTTTTTTTAATAATGTGGACTGTTCACAAGCTATTCGTATGGTGCACATCTGCCAATTCATCCAGGGATTCCGCCAGGATATTCAGTTTCGGGGTGTAAAGTCAAAATTGAGCAAGTGTAACTGGAGTTTTGGATGGTTTCTATCGATTTTTGACAAAAATTTAAAGTTGGGGTGCGCTCGAGTGTTTGAGGGGGAGCTAACAGAATCACTGAATTCATCGAACCGGAGAAACAAATGATCTTGCAAACTCTAGCTAACATCATTTGCGGGGTTCACCATTCGCACAATATTATCTCATTGAGAAACTACTGGCGCCACACACGATCTTGTAAACAACATTTCCAGGTATCTTTCGGTATTCACTATTTTGCGCAAAACAAAAGGACCAACAAAGAAAGGCAAACGTGATACGCACCATGATGGTGCGCTTTGGATTGGACGTTGCTGTTCCTTTTCAACACTGATGTGCCGACTCTCATCCGTCCAGTAATGAACGGCCAGTGTCGTATGTATTCACGTTTCACCCTCCCTCCAACGCCTTTATATACACACCACAGATCTCCACAGCTCATACCGGACCACTGTCTTGGCACTCTCTTTCATATTTAGCTTAGTCGCCATTTTTCAGCTGAAAAAAAAAAAAGACATGCCAAATAAAACCTCAAGGACTGGAGTGTATAGCATAACAAATTTGAAGAAAATCCCTTAAACCAATGGTTTTCAACCGCCAGTCCACACACCGGTACCGGTCCTCGGCCAATTAATATATTCAATTATTTTACACTCTTTTTTGTTTTTTTGTCAAATTTGGACAGTCCAAAATATTCAGATTCAAGTTTACATTTCCTTTCCAAAACAATTAGAGTCTGAAAATGTGCTAGCACCCTTTGAACATCAAGTAAGCCTCTAACTTAGTGGCATCTTCTCGGCCCAAGAAAGATTTCTCCTATAGTTTGCCGGTCCGTGAGTATAAAATAGTTGAAAAGCACTTTCTTAAAACATTTAACATTAAATGGACTTCAGTCACCGTGTAGATTTACACAAGTCTAAGAATTTACATGCAAATTGTAACAATGATAAAGCAACATGAACACTTAACTGTTGAAAAACTTACACAAAGAACAATCAATGCCACAGAAACAATTTGAAGAAGAATGAAACACTAGACTGTATATAAACAAAACAAAACATATTATAAATTATTCATTGTTAAAAGTGATGATTCACTTTGTTATGCTTCAGCTTCTGAGTCCACCTCTTGTCACTTTGTGAATTACTACCTATGCACAATAAAAAAAAAAAAAGTTAAAATTTAAATTTACTGACTTCGTTCTTTATGAATATTATTGACATTCAAGCGAGAAATTTGCCAGAACCCTCCAAAGAGGAGAGAGTATCTATCACCAACTCAAATGGAGGACTAAAGTCGTATGTCAGATCCGCTAGGTCGCCATGGTAACCCGCCATGTTATAGTCTAAACAAACTAATTCAAAAATAATTAATAAGATAAATAGTTTCAATATTTCTTTACTGAAAAAACATAATCAAAATTGAAGAACGTGCTTTGTCCATGTTTGGCAAAACTGACAGAACAGTCAAGGTTTCCAGATCATTACCCACGGAGAACAGTAAAGCTTAAAATGAAGGATAAATGCGGACTCTTTTCTTCCTATGGAGGACAAGTAAGCTAAGATTGGTAGACTTAACTATGGCTACCTTTCATTTAAAATCCGATAAAGAAATACTGACGAACAGCAAAATTTCTTTGTTTCAAATTAAAGTTTCTACAGGGTATAAGTTACACAACATTTTACATATTTATTGTATCTTCCTATCAAGTAATACATGCAGGCAGATAGCATGTATAGTCCGCCTGCTACAAGCAAATCTTTATTTGATGTTCAGGTATACGCAATGCTAATTCTGAAGTTTTAAAACGCTCTCCTCTAAAACTCAATAAAATGGACAAAGCACTTTGTTTTCCTGTAGTCTTCAAATATAAGTTGCTCTTACAGATTCTATCTGTGTGTTGGCTCGGTAGGTCGTGCGTTCGATTCCAGCGGCCGACCATCCTGACTGAAGTTGTTTCCTATTTATTTTCCTCAGTCATACTAGACAAATGCCGGGATCGCACCTTTAACATAGGCTCTGGCCGACACATTCCCGAATCCTTTCCCCTCCCCTATCCCGGCCTGAATCTTAGGCGCCTAAAGACAATAAATATAACTCAATTCAATGAACTTAAGTTAAGACAAGGAACGACCAGAAGCGGTTTCATTTGAGGGTTTCTCTCTCTCTCTCTCTCATTTTTTTAAAAATACACTTGGCTACCTTGTCTTGTTCCTCTGGTGATTACAGGCCTAACGAACGTCTCTGTAACGCTCATTCATCGTACTGCCTCTGACAATGGTTACCACCTGTTCATCATAATACGATCCGTATCGGTCCGTCGGTGTCAAAAGAACCGAAGATCCTGGCAAACGAAACGTTAAATTTCCCGTAACGGCTATTCAAATTGTGTTGTCTAGTGCCAAGCCTGAGTAAGCATAGTACGGGAGAAAACAAAGAGTATGAGAAAAGACGCCAAGCAGTTTGTCAGCTGTCACTTCAATACTTCAACGGAATCCATGCTTCCGGTAGAATACAATAAAAAATAAAAAAAATAACTTTTCTTCTCTTGAGAAACGAAGTAAAAAAAAAAATCGTTTTATCATATTTATTAAGATTCCTGATCATACGTCGATTTCACAGGAACAATTCCAGTTTAGGGATAATGTCGTTTAATTCATGGTACTATTAATGAACCGTTATTTCTTCCCGTAATGTGTTGAACCCTTTTGTACACCCATTATTTAATTATCAATTTTCTTGTTTTGATAACCACAGAATGAAGAAAATGCGTTTAAGTTTGAAAATACATGCGTTAAAGAATGTTCCAATTACCCTGAAAAATTTATTAGGTTTCTACAGAATTCTTATCCTCCTTGGTGATTCAAGTGCTTTAGGCCATCCTATTCAAGATATTTCTAGTGTCTAATTAGAAGCGAGAACACAAGATTACAAGAATGTCAGTGAAATTTTTAAACATCGTTTTTCTTCCGGGGTGAAATTTATTTACAGTATAAGCCCATATGTTATCTCACTTGTCTCTCATAATAATCACACCTTCCTATTAAATTGAGTACCAGAGTGCCTTTGGTATTCCTGGACACCTTGGGAAGGTAAAGGCGGTCGAGCGTGAGGCTGACCACCCCATCTCACTTCGTGCCGTAGGCCGAGATTAAGTGGAGCGCTACTTCCACATCCCCAATGCGCCATCCACGGTGCGTACGCATCGAATAGACGGATAGCCCTCTACTATTATTATGCACATTTACTTTCGTGTACAACGTATGTACAATTTTTATCTTCATGGTTTAGGATCTTATTCATTTTCAAATTAAACACTAACGCCAATGCTCTACCACTGTGCTACGACAGCTCGGTTTCTAGTTTCGTGATAACAATTCCTTTTACAAAACAAGAGAGAGTAGCCACCATGACTAAGGTTTCTCCAGGATTTACTTCAGTTTCCAGACGAATGCCGGGATGGTACCTCAACTAAAGCCTCTAGCACTTTCCCATCCGGCCCCTGGAAAAGTAGTCTTCGATAGACATCTTTTCTTACGACTTAGGCCAAAAAGTTGCCGGTTTAGCCCTTACAAGAGAATTAAATTCATTAAAGAACAAGGAAGCTAGACAGAGATAAAATAGGACTGACAAGCATTACTTTTAATGAAATTACAGGTTGTTAAGGAGTAGAGGAAAGAGAGAGAAAGCCATTTTAAATATTTCCAGGAGCTCTCATATCATCCAAAAAGAAATTAAGTAGAGAGGTAGCACAACGAGATGAGAAACGAAGCCAGGAAAGTAGTGGAAATTGGCTTCGAGTTCTTTTCTTTCTTTGGTATTTTTGTTTCAAACAATCCTTCTTCTCTTGATGCATCTTTTTTTCTTTTACGTCTTGAGTAACGAATAAAGTACAAAATTGCTGTTCTCTCTTCTGAAAACTAAATAAGAATACGATGAAGTATTACAGAAAAAGAATGTAGAAGAGTGGATGTAATGGTCCAAAATTGCACAACGAAAAAGTAGCTTTTCTTTTGAAAGACAGTCTTCTTTCTTCCGTTTTTCACAAAGAACTAAAGTTAACGCTGAAGAACAAAATGGATGAGTAAGTGTCTTACTGTTTAAAAATGTGTAGTAGTAGGAGAAGGTTTCGTGTAGAGAGAGAGATAGGAGTAAGTGAAGTGGTTAAAATCGAAGATGATGAGTTGGAACTTTGTACAAGGACGAAGAAGTAGGTTCTCGTTGACGATGGTGGTGGTGGTAAGCGACGAGAGAGTCTTCTCGTTTATTAACTCGTTCGTTAATTGCTTTTCGTCTGTGCTTTCCAACTTGAGAAGTTTTCGTCTCGTGCAGAAGAAGAAGAAGAGACGGTGAACAATCATATTTTCGTGTGCAACCAACCCCACCATGAATACAGATAAAGCTCAAAACTACATGTTAAACTACAGGGGAAACTTAGTCATTTCACTCCAAATGTATAATGCGTAGGGGTTTTTTTTTGTTGTTTTATTTTTTTTAGATACAAAATGATGAATAAGTTAGACAAGCGGAATGGGGAGTATTTTTAAAGAGATACATCTTTCTTACTGACTCAGTAGATGTAGTCAGTACATGTGTAGAGCAGAGCTGAAACCGAGGCCTGACCCAGATATAGGTGACCCAGCGACCCAATCCGAAACTTGACCCGATTCACCCTGCTGAACCGCATGACACGACTGACACGGTAACCCTATCCTGACTGAATTTTTCACATGTTTTAACAATTGTCAGAAACGTCTTTGTGCTCTGATGTAACACCCTCGTCCGGGTCAGGCAGGGTCCCAAGCAGAGACCTCGTGCCCCGATCCAAAACGTGACTCAGTGACCCGTCGAATAATAAAAGATTCGCACAATAGTATAGAAAAACATAAAAGAAGCATTAAAGGAAAGTGTAGACAAAAGAATAGGCGCCGTGGCTCAGTGGTAGAGTGCTCACTCTGGTGCGTGGGGTCGCACCCGATCGATCCCGGTCCGTGCCACGTGGGCTTTCTGGTGGATAAACGCAGTATGTGTGTGTTTTTCGGGGTTCTTCTGTTTCCTCCCAATTTCTTAATTACAGCAAATCTCCCATCATCATCCATTCGACCTGAGCCAAATTTGTCTAAAGGCCTTAAATAAAATTCAGTAAGTCTGATAGAAGATTGGAGAAATACGATGAAATTAATAAAAAATATAGATTTATATATGGACACCTCACCACACTTCCGCCACCCAGAAATTAGGCTCTCAGGTACTTCCTGTTTATACTCTAGGGAACTACGCAGGTCCTGCAGTTACTCTGAAGTTCAGATCTACTTAAGAGGTATAAATATGGACTACGTGGAAATAAGTGTGAGGTATAGGGCTGCAAATAATTAGAGAAAATAGTGCATTATTTGGAGATACGATGAGGAAAAATAATGGAACCAGTACCACTTATTCGTACTGTGGAGACAAGCGTGAAGGACACAGAAAATGCAATACATGTAAAATTACACTTTGTAAATCATATCAGGGACTTAAAGGGAAAATACATTTATCTCAAAGATGCCGTGCATGAAATAAAAAGAACGTGATTATTATTACAGTCCCATATTTCAATTCAAAATGGATTGGATCTTGAGATATATGAAACTTGGGTCTAGGATGTTTCGGTGCAGGAAGATCCGTATCGTCATTTTTTTTAGCCTGAAGGTGGTATAACGTATAAGTTAGATTTTATCACTAATTCTTATTATAGCTACATACGTAGAACAGCTTTTTTTTGTTTAGAAAATAATTTATGGGCTACACAAGCAGCAGATAGTCTAAACCTGTCAAGTTTGAAGGATGTCGTCTCTCAGCAATGATTCCTTCCGAGGCGGAGATAGGAAAGGTAATTAAAGTGAGATACTGTCTTGTCATTCGTCCCGTGATACTAAGGAAAACCCAAAAGATCCTCAGATAGGATGGCCGCCAGGGATTTACAATCCAAGTCTAGGAGATGACATACTTCAGCGAGCAAAACTTTCGGACAAAGGGATGCGGAAGATAGACATAGAGCTGCTGTTACTATGCACGTTCCCAGCATCGCCTGGTGAGACTAATGAATGCTCTGAAAAATATCAAGATGGCTGTTACGGCTACAAATTTCGTTTTTATACTTTGAAAACTTGTTCCCCTTATTACATACAGCTTGAATTCTCCCTATTCGAGTCACAATAGATTAATATTTGCGTTACGTGTTAAAAGTAAGTACACCCAAAAGAGAAAATATACAACGAACTCGTTATTATAAATGGGTCTTTAGTTGGCAAGACTGCTCAGGAGAAAACATTAGAAGTAACCCTCCGTTGAAACACACATTCTACCAGAAAGAAACAGGCAGAAGTTTATAACACCTAAAGTTACGCGTTTCCAAGGCGACTGTGCTACGACTTTAAGTGCTTTTGAGCGGGTTGACGCGGGGGAGGGGGGGGGGGGCAGAGCGAGAAATGAAACGTTAAGGAAACGGAGACATTTTCACCAAAAAGAACTTCACGTGATACAAAAAAAAAAGACCGGAGAGGCGGGGGGAAGAAAATGTCAAAGGCGAAGGCAGGAAGTATAAAATAAAGTTTTAGCTAGAAAATGGCTGTAAAATAAATTGGAGCAATTAAAGTAATAAGAGTTTTGCCGCAGAGTGTCCTTTGAGGGGGGCGGGGACTCTGGAGGAAGAAGGGGCGCTAAAGACTCTTTATGGTGTAACTTTTGGAGCCGAGACGCCATGTGTGAGGTGCTTTTTTCTCTCTCTGTGTGTGTGTGCTGGCTTTTCTGTACGTTTTCCCTAAAATGTGTTTTCTCAAACACGTTGCTGCTTTGTTATTTCAGAAACACAGCATAATTCAGGAAACCGAAAGAGGGAGAGATGCATGCAAAATTATGGCAAATTAAGAAGGCAGAGAAGGAAATGCTTAATAAAACATTTTGTCTTAAAATTTAACGATGAAGAAACAGTACGTGTGTTGCCGTAACTCAATGTTAAAGACCTGCCAATGGCTTTGCTGGGTTTCTTTTTAATACTTTTATTTTATCTCCTTGCTTGCTGCGGGAACTGGGAAGCATTAATTTTGCACGTTCAGAGCATTGACTTGTCTTTTGTGGCAACGAAGAGAGAGATCTTCGTGGAAACAAACTACAAACACGATTGCAAAATGCTCGTGGTTTTCCACAGTCACATTTTTGTTCTTGTAGATGCTTCGAAGGCTTAAAATAAGAGATTAATTTGAATGTATGTAAGAGAACTTTGCTACTAGATGTCTCTGCTTATATATTTCCTACTTATCAATACTATGCTATTGGTGCCTATATCTTCACCAGTTCTGGTCTGCGTTCTTATACACATTAATATGGCAATTAAAAGGGAAAACAATCAATAATTTGTTCAAGCCTTTAGTGAAGATATAGCTAGAGAAACTTCAACTTATGTTAATAACATTATAGGCCTTTATTATATTTTAAGAAGAATGTTAAGTTAGGAAAAATTATATCTTCTCTAAACTGTTGGTTTGTTTGTTGTTCAAGAAATTGTATGTAGTCCTACTTGTCGAGGAGTTTAATATTGAAGTATGCTTTCTTAAACATATTATATATACCATGTATATTTTGACAGAATTCAAAGTTCAATTGTCTGAATAGAAACAGCGATTGAAAACGAACAACGATGAACATTTGGTGCAACGTCAAATGGGGAAAACGCTAGCAGCGACAGCTGGTGCATAAGTAAGAAATTAACTCAATTATTTTTTCTCTCTCTCTCTCTCTTTTGCTTGCAAGAACATTTCGCGTCACATTTTTCATTTCCTGTTTTATCTACGCCCCCAGTATTATTTTAGGTGGCATATTCGTTACAAGGGAAAATGCCTGTATCTGTCGACATATCGCGAACTTTTTTTTTTTTTGATACGATACGCCAATTTCATAGCTCAGTTGTCGGAAAGACAGAAGAGTGATGGAGTTTGTGGGAGCAGAACCAAGAGAGAGGGAGAGAGAGAGAAAAAAAACGGAATTCAGATTGATTCCTCCCCTCCTTCCCTAAATCCCCGGTTCAAGTTTTTTTATTTTCCGTTCGAGGCTTCCAGTAATATTGCATGCAAGCGTTATGCAACGTTACGCTCTGAGTGGAAGGCTGCTGTACTGAGTTGAGTCTTTCTCTCGCCCACTGACTCGTCATACACATAATGATTATCCCCACCACTTTACTTTTTTTTTCTTTGCTTCGATGGGATTGGAAATAAACACCTGATAATTTCTGAATTACAGTTCCTTGAACGGGAATGCTGGTGGTGAAGTGATTTTCCTAACTGTTCGTTGCTAAGCATTTTATTTGGATGAAAATTTAAAATTTAGAAAAATGTGTTACAAGCGTTTTTTTTTCTTCATAAAAACTCAATACAGGCACACAATGGGATTATTAATGACATTTGAAGAGAAAAATCACATCTTAGGAGCACGTGACCAGACACATTTAACAAAACAATTTGTTTAAATTGGTACTGTATCCTAAAAAAAAGTGAATTTATTTATGGTCTTTAGACACCTTTGGCTCAGGCTGAGATAGTTTACGGTTGTGGTTGTGGAAGATAGTGGCCAATGCCTTACTTAAGGAAGGTGCAATCCTGGCATTCGCCTGGTGAAACAGGGAAATTCTGGGGAAAACCTCTCAGAATGGTCGATCTCGCGGTTCCAACTCGCTTCCGTGTTTAACTACTGATCCAAAATCGCTAAATAGTCCCAAGTACTTTTCGCTCTTTCACTCGCATTTCATATTGCAAATTTAAGGTTTTCTTCTTTTCAGGTTGTGAAATACAGTGAACCCTAAAAGTGTTGTTTCCTGGTCTTTTGCACTCAGCAACAAAACTTGCTATATTTAATTTTTCGAGAATTATAATATCCTGGAAAACGAAAGAAAGAAAAAGACAGATTCTTTAGAAAGTTACCTGTATTGTTAACAAAATCTCGATAATAAGAGCATCGAACAATCTATTTCTCTGTGCTCCCAGTTCTCCCCCACCCACCCACCCACTCCTGCACCTCCTTCGCACATCGAAGATTTTCACAATTAACGAGATAGTTGCGAGGTAATGCAAAAGGTCTGCTTAGTTACTGAGAAATCCAGATTTAGGGAGAGAGGCTCAGAGAGAAAATAGAGAAGCGTTAGAAAAGAGGAAGGAGCAAAAAGGAAAGAAAGAAGAAAAAAGATACAGGATGGAAGCTAATTAGTCCCGAAAAGTGACGTTATTTCCATTGATATAAAAAAAAAATAGACTGTCGTAAAACCGAAGGGAAAGGGAAGAGATATGCAGAGGACAATTGACGAACGAAACTAAAAGATGAAAGGGTTTTTAAAAAACTAACAAAATTAAAACGACGGATAGGG
>JAGDQP010007397.1:13190-67563 GCA_022664845.1 Lepisma saccharinum | reverse complement strand
TCAAGATTTGTGTTTTACCGTGTTGGTCGTATGCCGGTTATTATTGTTGGTCGAACGCCGTGTTGGTTCAACGCCGTGTTGGTCCTACGCCGTGATGGTTTCGTGTTGGTCCAACGCCGTGTTGGTTGAACGCCGTGTTGGTCCAACGCCGTGTTGGTCCAACGCATGTAACCCAAATCTTTTCCTCCTGAGGAATCCAAATTTTCAAAACATCAGCTCTGATTCGTCGTCGAAATGCACAAAGGTTGTAGACTTCGCTTGCCTTGAAAACCGTTGTTAATTTCTTAACGAGGTGCTAAAAATCATAAGTGATCCAATTCGCATTGTTGAGATTTCTCCAGCTTACGACCCCAGCCAAAATGTCACCAGTAGAAAATGTCCCACGCCTCGAAGACTCTGTGTCCATTAGCACCTTTTCTCTCAGGGTGGTCCTTCCATTTCTTCAAGTAGCAAAGTAATTAACTATTGTTCGATGTTGGTGCGGTTCTTCCTCCTTCAGGTGTTCCCCAAATATGTGCAGGTAACGAGTTCCCACAACAGAGATATACAAAAATATTGAAACAGGACTAATCAATAAACAAGAAGATTCGTACATTTGTTGTTGCATATTAAAATATAAATTCTTCAAATGGCAGTGAAAATTAAAATAAAAATATAATTTACACATAGTGATTATGGTGCAACTGTTACAAATAGACGGCAGCACGAGTCGAACTTACATGCCTTCCTAGTACAGTTCTCAAATCCGCAACCGTAGCTATTGGATCATGGAAGGTCCGCTCTTCTTCCTCCAACTGATTGAATAGAAAATTTAAAACGTGATAGCCCACGGCACTGGGAACTCCATAAAGTTTATAGTTGTTTTACCAATTTGGATATGCCATGCGCTTGATATCTTCTGTAAATACCTCGTGCTATAGGTATATCGACTCTGCCCTTGTAGGTGGTGAAAATCGTTGATTTCTGAGCAGGACTGAGAGTTGGTGTAGGTTCAAATCCTGTTTGCACCAGGTTGTCTAACTGAAGGGTTTTATCAGATGAATGGCATGATTGTACATAGAATAAAGATTCTGTTCCTTACCTTCACTATCTCCTTCCACGAGATATAACTGTTAAGAAACGTCATTCATCGGACTTCTAGCAACTTTATAGCTTCAGATGTCTGTATGTAGAGTATACCAATATAAATTATATGAACAAGTAATAACGTTGAAACTCTTCTCGTTCGAATTGACAGCAAATTACATTTTTTTTATTAGATAACAAGAATAATATTAACAGTTCTGTGTATTTACGTACTATCGTATGTATTACATAGCTTGGAGTCTTTCTTCTCCACTTCCATTACATTACAGACATACAAATAAGGAGAAGGACAGTATAAACTATTCACACCTTTTGGACAATATCAAAAGGGTTGACGGTATATGATAAACAAGAAGAGCCCAGAAAAATGTGTAGTTTGCCGACAGTTATGTTTCAGAGAGAGAATTTTAAAAATTTGAGGCGTATGCGCGAAGTCAAAAGATAGCACATAGATTTTTGTTCTCCCTTACACCTCATTTCTCCTCTTTCCTTCCCATTTTGCTAATGAAAGAAGAATCTGTTATAAGAAGGATAAGTTCACTGAATTACGGGAATCACTTCAGGAATTTCGACGAAAATGTTCCGTTTTCATGAAAAGTAATATCGGTATTTAAATCGAACGGAACACAGGTATCCTTGATGGACAACTTCGAATGCGATACTTGTATGTAGGTCTAAAATACATTAATGGCATCAAAGTGTTTTCTTGTAAAAAAATCACGTTGACGAGTGATGTTTGATCTGTAAATTACGTGCATCTACAAAAGAACATGTCAGTAAGTTACAAATTTACATTTGGAAACTAATATTGTCGTTTGCACAGATTTTTAAATTTATTTTTCTGACAATATTCCTACTAACCCTGTATTGCAGTCTTTTGAAAACGACTTGTTCATACTGTATAGCAATCTACAACAATTTTCTACCTGAAAACAGAGACACTTATACGAAACGTCCTAAGATAAATAAACATTAGTCTTTTAATTCACTTTTATTTTGTAGGTCTACATAGCTTTTTCTTTATTTTAATCCAGCAAAGTATATTTTTACTGGAATTGATAAAAATCCTAATAAAGAGCTTTTGTGAATCAAAGAAGCAAAAAGATTTAGCTTCTTTTAGCTTTGCAACATAGAGTTAAAGGAAATAAATACCAAATACTACAATGCATTCAAATAATGTATTTAATAGTATACCAGGTGTATGCATAAGTAGTTTCCGGTTTATCTAACAGATGGCGCTAGCGAAAAGTATGCAGCGTATTCATTTGACACACACGCCATTTTCTTCGTCTGGCATTAAACTACAAACACACACAAGTTGAGTCCACCAAACACTAGCGTCTTTGTTTTATCGTTCAGTGATCATGTCGAAGTTTGTGCCTAAAAAACAACATTTGCGGCACGCATTGCTTCTCTTATTTAATCAAAAGAAAAAGGCTGTTGAAAGTCATCGTGTGCTGGTAGAAACATATGGTGAACACGTTCCATCGATTAGAACATGTGAAACATGGTTTCGACAATTTAAAAGTGGTGATTTCAATGTGAAAGACAGTGCGCGCTCTGGTAGACCACAAAAGTGCGAAAACGAGCAATTTCAGGTGTTATTGGAGGATTAACTCAAACTCAACAGCAATTGTCAAAAGCATTAAATGTGTCCCAAGAAACAATCAGCAGACGTTTACGAGCAATGGGGAAGATCAATAAACTGGGTAAATGGGTCCCACACGATTTGAATGAACGTCAAATGGAAAATCGCAAAGTCACTTGTGAAATGCTGCTTCAACGCCACGAAAGAAAATTCTTTTTGTATCGAATTGTGACGGGTGACGAAAAATGGATTTATTTTGAAAACCCGAAGCGGAAAAAATCGTGGCTTTCACTTGGCGAAGCCGGTCGTTCAACACCAAGGCCAAATCGCTTCGGCAAGAGGACCATGCTTTGTGTCTGGTGGGACCAGAGCGGTATTGTGTTTTATGAACTCTTGAAGCCCGGCGAAACCGTTAATGCACAACGCTATCGCCAACAAATGATTAATGTAAATCACGCATTGATCGAGAGACGATCGGAATTGGCCCGAAGACATGGCCAAGTGATTGTGTTACACGACAATGCGCCGTCTCACACAGCAAAAACAGTGAAAGACACCATCAAATCGCTTCGATGGGACATCCTTCCGCACCCGCCGTACTCCCCAGACCTGGCGCCATTTGACTATCACCTCTTCGCATCAATGGGGCACGCGCTCGCAGAGCAGCACTTCAGCAATTTCGAAGACGTTGGAAAATGGCTCGACGAATGGTTTGGCGCAAAAGACAAGCAGTTTTTCTGGTATGGTATGCATCAATTACCTGAAAGATGGGCGAAATGTGTAGAAGCCGATGGCCAATATTTTGAATAAAACAAAATTAATTTCCCTTGAAAATTACGTGTTTTCTTTACCACAAAAACTTGTGCATACTCCTGGTATATACCAGGTGTGTAAATATGAAACCGGAATCAGTGCGTTAACTGTCACTGTGGTTACGGTAAAACTGCGTCCTTGGCGCCACTTGCTTGTTTTGACTGCTGATAACGATTTGCAACTCACAACCAGACTAGTTTCATGTCATAGTGTAGTGTTTAATAGCGTTGAACATGACGCAATTTGTACCTACAAACTACGATGTGCGGACAGCACTGGTTTTTTGTTACAATTTGAAGAAAACTGCTGCAGAATCGCATCGCATGCTTGTCGAAGCTTACGGTGATCATGCTCTTCGTAAGTCACAGTGCTATGCGTGGTTTACAAAATTTAAAAGTGTCGATTTTGACGTGAGAAACGAAGAACGTGGAAGACCACCGAAAAAGTTTGCAGATATTGAATTACAAGCTTTGTTGGGTGAGAATGACGCTCAAACACAGCAACTACCCGTGGATCGATTAAATGTGACACGAGAAGCAGTTCCCATACGTTTAAAAGCCATGAGAAAGATTCATAAGGTGGGAAAATGGGTTCCACATGCATTGACTGAACGACAGCAGGAAAACCGAAAAAACACTTGCAAAATTCTGTTCGCCAGGTGCAAAAGGAAATCATTTCTTCATCGAATTGTGACTGGTGACGAAAAGTGGATTTATTAAAAAAATCCTAAGCGTAAAAGATCATGGGTAACTCCAGGAGAACCGGCGACATCGTCTGCAAAACCAAATCGCTATGGACGGAAGACAATGCTTTGTGTTTGGTGGAATCAGAAGGGAGTGATCTATTATGAACTGCTGAAACCTGGCGAAACCGTTAATACCCAACGTTACCGACAACAAATCATCGATTTTAATCAAGCTTTTCGTGAAAAACGACCAGAATATGACCAAAGACAACATAAAGTGATTGTGCTTTACGATAATGCACCCTCCCACACAGCAAAACCGGTCCAGGAAACGATTGCGACGTTTGGCTGGGAAATCCTTCCGCATACGGCTTACTCACCAGACTTGGCTCCTTTCGATTTTCACTTATTTGCATCCATGGGACACGCACTTGCTGACAAGCGCTTCACGTCTTACGAAAATGTACGAAAATGGCTTGATGACTAGTTTGCAGCAGAAGAGGCACAGTTTTTTTGGTCTGACATCCACACATTGCCGGAACGATGACAGAAGTGTATCGCTAGCGATGGCGAATACTTCGAATAAAATAGTTCTTAGCATTGCCATACAATCACTGTGTTTTTTCTGTACATAAATTCCGGTTTCATATTTACGCACCTGGTAATCGTTTCGACGTATTGAATTTTCTGTGTATACTCTATCAGTATAAAAACTCCATCGGGTAAAGAGAATAGTGACGCAATAATTCTACTCACAAAAAAAATATATCCATTTTGCGAGCTACTTTCTTTATGTCACTATGACGGAAGTGTTTCCTTTGTAATAAAATTAAGAGATTTAGTATCCTTCTGCCACAGTGACACAAAGAAAGTAACTCGCAAAATGGATATTACTTCTTTTGTGAGTAGAATTATTGCGTCATTCTTCTCTTTACCCCGAAGAGTTTTCGTATTGATATAACTTATTTTGTAAGGCTGTCTGTTAAAGAAAAAAGTGCATGGTCTTCATACAAAATGCCGATTTTGGGCCGTATCTCGAAAATGGTAAGTCCTATCAAAAATAAATAAATAAATAAAAATAAGCTTTGATTTACTCCAACTTGTTGGGGCCTACAATTGACCCCCATCCCCGGTACCACACACTTCGGGCTAAACCAAAAAGACTGAAATAATGACAGACGAACTTTTCTACCATTTGTGAAAATTCTGTGATTCGGTTAAAAATAAGTCGTAACATTTGAACCCCTTCACCGATAGATTAAGACTCCGCAAGTTTCGGCCGTCTATATGGTCTGGAGTCAGTGCCATCATAAGAAATGTGAAATAATGATTATTTTTTTCTCATCGCCCTAGGCGGGGGGAGGAGGGGGGGGGGTCCCAGAAAGGTCCTACCGACACATTTTTTTTCTGTGTCTTAGTATTGGAAAGAGCTTTCAAATGCAAGTTCAAGCATTAATATCGGGCTTATAATTCCCTAGATCCGAAACTAGCTGTATACATAGAGTACCGCTAACAGTGTCCTTTGCCAGCGTCACTCGAAGAACTGCTGTTCTTCTTGATATATTCTCACTTACTATCACACAACTTAAAAACGTTTCGCTGCTGGTGCATTAGTACATCCTCAATTTTGGGTGATACAACATTAACAATATACTTTCATTAATTACTCAAAAAAGATAAGCGTGGGAGAGCAATTTTGAAATGATATACTAATCTTAGAACCTTTGCCAAGAAGTAACAATCTATTTTACGAGCGAATTTTCATTCACCCTGTATAAACAATATCTGAGTTATAGCTCCTTAAGAGAAGCACACAAACAAATTAAAATATAAGGATCTTAATTATTTTTTTTCTATTTTAAGTAAATCAATGTTATAACTCAAACACTTTCTATTTTGTGTGACTCATAAATCAAATTCACTTTCTTTCAGCTCAAGAACGTGGATATATATTTTACATTTCTTTTGAGTAATTTAAATTCATATCTTGCATCAAAAAGAAAAAAGTGAATCCAATATTTTAGTATTGAGGTTTCAAATCGAACAATACCACTCCTTTTTTGTAACAACTAGTACAACACACATTTCCGAAGAAGGTTTACCTGTGTATTTATTATATTTGCTGTTATCATATTCATAAATTACCCACCCGTGCCGCACGAAACCATAGGTAGGAGAGAGATTTCGCAAAGTTTGCCTTAATGAATGGAATGACATGTGCAGGTTTGTTAGAGAGGAGTTGCTCAACCAGAGAAAGACGGAAAGAAATCCTTTTTTCCCTCTTCTTCTTGTGAAGTGAAAGTCATCGGCATTTTATAAATTCCATACTTTCATTATCATTATCGTGAGTGCTTTTGTTTGTATTACATATACAACTCAATCCGTATCTAACCCTTTCCATCACTAACTAAAAGAGTTTACGTACATTTTCGGGAAGTAACGCTGGAAGGTTATTAACACAAGAAACGAACCGTGGTATTTTAACAAGGAACCTAAGTTAAAAGTATTTTTTTCAGTATAAGGACTTGATAGAAGAACGGCATAATGCACTATTGGGCCAATATATAGATTTTGTATGCATGTTTGAATACTAGCAGTATTACGGTATCGTCTAGTATACGCATCATAACTACGAGACATACCAAAGTCAGTGTAATGGGTTGATTAGCTGCTATATAATTTAAGTTGTTTTTATGTTCGTGGAAGAAAGGCTCATCCTACACGGAGATGAAGACCAGTCATTTATTGCTTATATCCACCATGAATATTACCTGTCATTGCATTGTCATTGTCATCAGTGCCAACTCAGATTATGAAATTTTGTGAGGTGTTTGAGATTGTTTTCCTTATCAAGATTAAGATTGGTACATTGACTCTGTTTCTTTCCAACTTTTCATTTTGTATAACTCTGCAGGCATTTTGTGATTATAGACCTAAATATAAATTTCATACGTGAAATTGTATTACATGCATTATGATGTGATTATTTTTTGCATTATTACATTATTGTGATTTTATTGTGTAATTTATTTTCAAATGATGAGAAGTTTATGTTTATTAACTATGTTGAACGACGAAAGCTTATGGTAGGTTATGGTCAAAAATGGTTTATGTTTGAAATGATGCATGTGTATTTTAAACAGGAAGGGAATAGAAGGAAGCTGGAAAGTATTTATATATTTATAGAAAAGCCTCGTAAGGTGGTGTTGGTTTTCTAGTTGATGCGGAAATGGAATGTTAAATGATATCTTGATATTTGTTCCTAATTCGAATTAATTTTTCGATTATTGATTGTAGCGAATTTAGAATTAGGAACTAAGCTGATAAGAATGCTATGTTATGTAATAATGCGTAATACACAGTGAAACAGTAAGTATATTTGTACAAGGAGAGTTGAATATCGCGTTGCATAAATATGTTGATACGAAAGGAAAGATTGTATAAACTGAGAAGTTTAGAACCCTGGCCTAGTGTCGAACAATAAATAGATGTTAGTTGTTATAGAATTTATGTTGATCTTCACTAGTTGCTAGATGTTTGCTGTTACTAATGAGCTCGATAATTAGCTAAAAACCAACGTTTGCCTGCAATCAAGATACATTAGCAACAATGCTAATCGGTCTCTGACTATACTAAATTTATTTATTTATTTAAAGTAACTATCCTTATACATGTGGTAGCATTTCACACTAGGACATAACATAGAAAAAACAACAAACTCATAACAAAAACAGAAAACTATAGTATGATCAGAAACAAATCTAATAAATTTAACAAGATACAATAGATGTGATATTAAGATAACTCCCTTTCACAAAGTTTCATAAAGGTAATTTAGGGAAGGTTAGTAAGTGAGTGATAAAGTGTGGGAAGTCTGATTAAGAATGATATTTCTTTTCTAAAGATGGCATTGGTGCTCTGATATAAAAGATAGTTATTGCACCTGCTGTTACTTCTCAGGACACGTAATTGAAACAAGGCGAGAAAATCACTTGTACGAATATTACCATTCATTATGTTATAACGAAATCCAAGATCGGAAGGTCTACGGCGAGAAGGGAGATCATTTATTTGAAGGTAGGAAAGGAAGTCACTTTTGGATAGGTGAGATAAGGAAGGACATGTGTTATTGACTATAGGTATGAAGAAATTCACAATTTTATTCAATCTTAATAGATCATTGTCACTTGCCATGGACCAGATAAGAGAGGCAGAATCAATAATCGGTTAAACACAGCTTCAGAAATACGTTCTAAGTGCAAGCATAATAGTAATATCAGTGAACTTTCGTATCAGACCTAGAGTTTTCATAGCTCTGGAATGTTGTGGTCAGTATGATTAGTAAAGGTTAATTTAGTATCAAACACAAAGCCAAGATCTTAACAATGTTGAACCTAAGGTATGATCTGGTTGCATACTCGATAAGATGCCATTAAGGTATTTGTTTTTAAAGTAAATCTAATAGTTGCAGATTTTGAGGAGTTGAGATTTAGTTTCCAATCAGTGCACCAGGTTTGTAAGCGTGTTATTTTGCAGAGTAGTAACGTCTGTGGAAGGTGATGTGGTGTGAAACATTTTGCAGTCATCAGTGTAAAGAAGATATGTTGCAGTTATCGAAGAGGTAGCCACAATGTCATCAACATACAGAGTTAAGGATAGAGGACTTAAGGAGCTGCCGCGAGGAACTAGAAAGAACCGGAAGCTAGCTTGAGTTGGATCCAGATATGATAACTCTCTGTTTTCTATTGCATAAATACGAGGAGAGGAGAGCTTACAAGAACCATGAATATTGAATCTTTATTTTATTTTGTGAATAAGGAGGATGTGATTTACTGAATCAAATGTTTTGGATTAGTAAATGGCATCAAGTTGGTTTTTGCATTTCAAAGGGTTAATGGCAGTAGCTTGGAGAACTGCAAAGTTTGTTTCACAGGTGGGCCCTGGAATACATGTTAATGGGTGGTCGCATTCATTTCGTCGACAATCATTTTGTCGACAGATCATCTCGTCGACAGGTCATTTTGTCGACAGGTACGTTTCGTCGACATCTCATTTTGTCGACAGGTACTTTTAGTCGACAACTCATTTTGTCTACTGCTAACTTACGTTACGAGTTTGTGACGGGAAATTAAATTTATATTCATGTAGCAACGTAATCACCAAACTAACTGAATTTGTAATTTTCCTATTTCGTATACGATTTACCCCTTTTCTAAATTTCGTATTTTACAGTGAAAGGTATCGGGAGAAAACGAGGAATGTCCATTTCTAGCAATTTTGTTATGTATAGCTCACTCTGTTGGGGAAAATTGGAACTTCAAAACTGTCAAAGAATGAAGGAAAACACTTCTAAATGACAACAGGAGACAATATTATCTTTGTCAAGCGATTAAGGTATTCAGACTTGATTTTCTCAATAAACTCATTTTTTGACATTTCTTGTTTACTCCCTTTACTCCTCAAGTATTGTGTAGACTCCGTACGTGGTCAATAGATGAACATTGTCACTGTTAAACAGAACATCAAGTCATCGTTTGTCTTTGTTATTATTTTGACAAGTTTTGACTTAATTGTTTAGAAAGTATTTTGCTGTAGTCTCCTGAGCATATTAAAATTTACATTCTCAAACCTTGTTTCTCTTTCAAAAGTATAAATTAAAAAACTGCTGGAAGTGTAATAAAGGAACCTTAGGAAAATACTAAATAGAAAATAGGAAAATTACAAATTCAGTTAGTACTTGCTCAGACACGTTCGCTCCTTCCAACCTCCCGTTTTCCTCAATCCAGGCGGGAAATATCGCCAGTAGAAAAGAAGCGGAAAAAAGAAGAAAATATAATAACCTTACACAGAAGTACCATTTCATACCCATTGCTATCGAATCCAGTGGTTCATGGGGGGAAAGAAGGCCTCAACTTCATAAAATAAATAGGTAAGCGTATCACACAATCATCTGGTGATGATAGAGCAAGAGCCTTTCTTATCCAAAGAATAAGCATGGCAATTCAAAGAGGTAATGTAGCTTCAATCCAGGGAGCCATACCCAAAGGCAAGGAATTAGATGAGATATTCCTACTGTAATTTTGATTTATTTGACGGAACGTTTGTCACTTTCCATAATTATAAGTAGGTAACCGTTAACATGAAGCCTACCGTAGTATTAGATGAAATGTTTCCTGAAGGAGCTGGACCATACATGGAGATGGAAGAGGTAGGAGGTTCTGCTGGCCCTGTTTGTGTGTTTGGCGGCAAATGAGAAAGCAGTTCATACAGACTTTTTCAATGATTTCGAAGACATAGTTGATGATGACGATCTGCAGGGATTGTGATGGTGGCCTTCCGAATCTTCTGAACTTAATTTCTTTGCCACAAATTATGTTTCTATACATTTATATTTATTAATTAAGAAGCTTTAAAATGAAATTTCATTGTTTCTGTGATCCAATATATATGCTTGTCCAATTTAAACAAAGCTTGAATAAAATCTTTAAAAGACATCTTTAAAAAAAATAAAGGAACCTGGTCTTGTAAACCAATTCTATGCAGTAAATATTTTATATCACATAATGGTTTTAGTTTGTTATGGAGTATCATGAGCAACAAATTTACTAAATAAAAATAAAATTTTACTGCTCGATGTTAGAAATACAATTTATTATTTAACTGCGTATTAAATACACTCTGTTAAAGCACAACACAACGTTTCGACTACGTCTGTAGCCTTTATTAAGTGTATTGTTAACAGATCATGTTAACTTATTGTTGCTAGACCATATTTATTTGTTTGATACAGGAACGTTTTTTTTCCTTTAGTTCTATACATGTTGATGACGTTTATCCATTCTTGGTTTAAACTTCCGTATTCGTTTTCATTAACATTATTCGGAATGTAGCAAATGCGATTTCCTTCTCTATACACAATAAATGTAGCAGGAATGATGTATGTGTGCGTCTATTGAATTTCGTGTTGAAGCACAGTCAAGAACTAACGTCATTTAGTCCAGTGTCCGATTTGTACAGAGAGAAGAGGGTGGGGGGAGAATTTTTTCGCAGAAAGTAGAATACTGTTTTTATCCGTTCATATCCCAGACTTGGAGGATATTTCAGAAAGCAGAGCCAGGGAAGAGTTTTGCAGAGAGGTGGAAATTCCATCCATCCCTCGCTACAAATCGAACACTGATTTAGTCATTGCTGCTCAACAGCAGATTGATTAAAAAAGGGAATATATCACCACTGAAACAGGTATTTGTTTACTATCTTTGAAATCTCAACAAAAGAATCCACCGACGAAATATCATCCTTGAGATATAGAGTAGTGACCAACAAGTAGAAAAATCCTTAACAATTTTCGACTTCAGATGAAACTTAAATTATTTTTTTTTTTAAAAAAAAGCGCATAAACTTATTTCTAAGTAATAACGTCTATTTCTTTGCTAGGCTCAAATAATTTTATTATTTCCTAATTTCTTTATTCAGTTAGTACTAGACTGTGCTACCACTTAAGCGGTCTCTTTAGGGTATCGCTTTCTTTCCTACTTTCCATCATTCATGTCTGTAGGTTCTTCGAGATAGTAGCTAGGTCTAAACGATTCCACTAACTGCATCAAATTCTAAGACAATTTTCACGAACGACATTATTTTCAAAACATGAAAATTAATTGAAGTTCTGAAACTTGAGTGACTTCATTATTTATTACAATTTCGTGAATATTGATTGGGTCTGCAATCTGTCGAGTTCTAAGATTTTACCTGGTATGTAATGCATTTCAGAAACCTGAAAATTAGTCCGAAGAATACGAAATTTCCAAACATAAATAACTTCCTAATTTGCTTAAAAATTAAAATGGGTTCGAAATTTACAGTAAATTCTAAAACAGTATTAACCGATAACATTTTTACACGCAAACCTGACTTTCGGCAAAATGCTGGAAACTTAGCTATTTAATTAATTACTCATCGTCAGTATTCAGCCAAAAGCAGTAGTTCCTTGATGGTAAGCTAAGCCTTCTCTGTTCATCCCGATCTTGCTCCATCCTTTTTATCTTCCTTAATATTGTCAAGGAGTTAGATTCATCTGTTTCCTCTACCTCTCGTTCCCTCAACCATACACCCAATTACATTCCTCAGTACACATTGTGCATTCAATGTCCTCTTGCTCTTCTTTATTGTCTTCAGGATTGTTCGCCTCTCGCCTACGCTCTTCAACACTTCATTTCTCTCTTCTGTATTCAGCTGGCTTCTCCATTCTATTGTTCTTCATGTCCACATTTGAAAGGCTTCGAATTTTCTTTCTTCGTTTCGTAGACTGCACGTTTCTTCTCCATACAACACAATACTGTATACAAAACATTTAATTGATCTCTTCCTCAACTCTTTGTGATATGATTTGTTTCGGTGCTTCACTTATTTTTATGTCACGGGCCGCTACTGCCTTATACTCCTCATTCACCACAACGAGTAGGGAGGATAAGACTGCATAAGTGCATATTCCTGAAAATATACTTGTTCACAGTGTTCGATTGTTATAAACTACGAAGAGGGGATTCTAAGACTAGTAGTTGCTTATACGTTTCAATCTACTACCTGTTATGGTATAGATACAAAGATTTTGTCCCTGGTTCAGAGGTGCACTCGTAAGTTTTTCACTCCCGGAACGTTTCAATTTTTACCAAATGTCAAACCAATAACTGTGAAGTGAGGAATAGGCATAAAACATTTTTTCTCACAAAAATCATTACTGGAACGACGTTCCAGCGCGTTACGGTACCAGTACACCTCTGCCTGGTTGGGATGATATTCAGAGTCAACGACGGGGGATGAAATCCTCACGAACCAGAGAATATCTCTGGTATCCCCCCACCCCGACAAATCGAACACTGCTTGTTCACTAAGAGAAGTAGGGTGAATAATTTAGATTTGTATCTAAATATGATTCACACTATCGGAAAGGATTTCCTTCGTCATCTAGAGGAACAGGGAAGACGAGTACTTACAAGTACATAAACTTTATTTTTATATGGGCTCAGTCTAGTAACTCTTACTTCGGCCTGTCACGATTCGCCCTTTACCCATTAAAATCCACATCCATGCCCCTGCCGGGACTCGAACCCGGGACCTTCGAGTCGTTGGCCTACCGCCGTAGACCGCACAACTACCCGGCCGGAACTTACAAATATTTTTTTTTCTACATGTTCCTCAAAATTCTGAAGGAAATCCTCACTCACTACGTGAAGAGACAAAGATATATATTTGGACATTCTATTAAAAACAGAAGTTTTTAAAACATTTCCTCTGTTACACCACACAAATGCCGGAATAGTATCTGAACTAATAGTATCGCCGCTGCCCGTGCAAAAGTCATCAGGAAGGGAGCTCATCCCTCAGACACAGGGACGTACGCAGAGGGGAGGGGGTCCTCAGGGTCCGTAGCCCCCAAACAATCAGATTTTTTCTGAAATTTGTATAATTTTTTGGCAAAATTACATGCATTTTACGAAAATTTCACATTCAGACAGACCTTAGACCCCCTCCCCTCAAATCAACTTCTGGGTACATGCCTGCTCAGACGTAACAAACTTAAAAGAATATTGTTCAACCCTTAAAGAAAATGTTTAAATGAACAAATTTAACGTGTTTAAAATAAGAAATTTCAAGTACAAAGATATGACAGTTTGAAGCAGAACGTTAACCACAATATGCTAATCAGATGGGAATAACTACTTTTCAAAATATTTTAAATGACGTAGGTCTATTTTTATTATTTGAATCATTAGGTTAAGGTATAAAGAGCAAAAAATATTGACCAGTAATTCCGAGATGCCCTGTGGGGAAGTCACCCCTAAATTATAGAAAATACCTCCAACTTTAATATTTTTGCGGTGAAAAATCAGTAGACACCGTGCAAAACTCCATTTACACCCTCCCAATTTTGACTTTACACCCCCCTCAAACTGAAAATCCTGGCGGAAACCCTCATATTGATGATCTGGGATTTATAAAATAATGACAATACTGATGTTAGAATAGCACTGTACTATTACAAAAGTGACTATTCTGTACTGCAAGTCAGAAGCCCGTAGTACTACGAGATCATGAGAAAAAATACGTGGAGTAAAAACTTCACTAATATATATTCCTAATAAATGAGTTCACAGAATAAAATAACCCATATCTGATTTATTTTACAAAAATATACGAATGTTTAGTATCAGTTTCAAAAAATCCATGTCCGAGCACATGCCCCTCTTGGGCTATTGCCTGCGGACGCCCAAGACCAAGAAAATTCTCTAATATTTTCTTGTAATTATCATATGCTCTGGATTTCTGAATTCAAAGTATAGTGCTCAGCAGGTGGCGCTAAAAATGAATTTCCTGCAATTAAATTTTCTACCACCTTTTTTCCACAACCGGATAGTTCAGAGACACGAGAAAAATAATGCAATAACTAGGCTATTGGAGGAAGAGCTATTATAGCAGTTTGTAATATATGTTGCAGCAAATCCAAACAATAATGTATTATATTGCGTATTCTTTTACGCATAAGTTGGTACACAACGCTTAATTGCTTTATGGGTGAAACTAGACTGTAACCTTGACTGAAAATAGTGCCCATAAAATTATCATCGGCGAAATAAGACGGTAAATGAAATAAACTGTCAATGAACTGTACTTATCAATGAAATGGGCTGTCGACAAAACGCACCTGTCGACAAAGTGGCTTGTCGACGAAGTGAGCTGTCGACAAAGTGGTTTGCCGACGAAACGTACCTGTCGACAAAGTGGCTTGTCGACGAAACGTACCTGTCGACAAAACGTACCTGTCGATGAAGTGAGCTGTCGACGAAGTGGCTTGTCGACGAAACGTACCTGTCGACGAAGTGAGCTGTCGACGAAGTGGTGTCGACAAAGTAATCTGTCGACAAAATGATTGTCGACAAAACGAACCGAACCCGTTAATGGGAGGAGAGATGGGGAAGAACATGCTCTAGAATAAGTTTTGTTATCTTCTCAGAGATTATCAACAAAGCAGGAAGAAGATAAATCGGCGTGTAAGAGGTAACTAAAGACGTGTCCCTTTTTGTGAATATGTACGACATTGCATTTGTCTGTTTCCCAGAGTGAGGGAATTTTCCTTTAGCAAAGCACTTGTTGAAATAGTAACGGGGAAAGACAGGAACGAGTCTCTTTAAGATACTATTGAGGAGACAGGAGAGAGGCTTTAGTAGGAGACAATGAAGGTAAGAGGGACGTGACTTCACCATGATTCAATTCTGCAAAGAGAATACGGTATGATTGTCTTAATTTGCGGGAGAGATGTGGGCGTGGTGGTAGAAATATTACTATGAAAGACCAAAATTTCTTTCGCTTTGAAGTGTAATTAGACAAAGATTGTATGTATTGTTTGTAGCCTTTTTGCAACAACTGTTTGGAATATTCGTAAGAAGGACAAGGTGCTATAGGTGTATCGATTAGGACATTGCCTAAAGAGAAGCGTTCTGCAAACTATTTCCAAGTGTGGACCAATTTTATTAGTTTTGTCGGTACTCTTGCCCTCTTGAAAAACATTAAAAAAAAGTTTTGAGTTATATACCTGACGTAAACTACACTATGTCATTTTTGGCAAAAGTCGAGCTCACGTCATACATTTGTTGATTAGAACACACTCTTTCACATTTCTGATGGTATAATGTAGTGTTATCAATTGCCAATTCTTGTACAGAACAAACAATGGCATATTTGTGTCTACCTCCAGTAAGGGCATGCTCAAATATTCAAAAATATGTACTGAGAAGCAAACATACTAATGGGCTAGAAAAAAGTTATAATTTTTTTCTTCGGTCACGATTAGAATGCCTAAATATGTGCACATGCATATTTTGGCAATTGCTCTGGGAGATATCGATGATATAATAGCAGTGGCGGCTCGTGGTCTGAACTTCAGGCGGTGCACAAAATATTACAACATCTTTTGCATTATTATTATTATCATTATTGGTGGTGGTTATAATAATAATAATAAACAATAATAACACGCTCTAGTCAACACAACAGTATTGTAATTTGTAATATTATGAAACTAACAAGGAATTGATCTCGTTGATCTTGGATAGAGCTTCGTTGATGAAAATTATTAAGTCAAGTAACGGATTGAATATTAATCTACTTTGTAGAATAGCAAGGAATAAAACATTTCCAGCTTCAGTATTCCTGTGGTTCCGTTCACTTACTCTGGATCGGCATTGGGGAGACAGACAGGTTCAAGAAGTACTGCTAAGTTACTGATTGATGTTTTCCATGGTTTGTTTAAGCTTCACTAGGCGAATATCGGCATAGCACCTAGACAATGGTCCTGGCCCGCTACCTTCTTCCCTCTTCCTGAAAGAGCGCTCGTTAAGGGATATAATTCCCCAGACATGTGTCATACTGATGTCAGAGCTGTCTAGCTGTCTGTCTGATCCATAAATGTAAGTTAAAAAAGATATGAACTTTGAGAATATTGGAGAAAAATTCTTAAAATTATCGGAAAACTTATGAGTGGAAACAGAACTTTAATACCGGTAGCATATTTAATCTATTGAGGAATATTTCCTGTGCAGGAGGAGCCAAATCAACTATGCTAATTCTTATAATCATATCAGAAGTAATTATAATAGCAATTGTAATTGTTCACAATTTTCGCCAGATGAGAAGGTTCATATATAAGATCAGTACATCGCTGAGGGTTATGTTCGTCCCCAAATTATTTTAAAGCCGTGACTGAACGTGGGATCGAACTCAGGGGTCCGTCATTTCGAGGTATTCATCAGTCATGCTGGCTAATGCTGTGATACCCATTGAGTTAAGAACATAATCAATACCTAACCCGTTCCTTTCTCCTTGGGAAGAACTACTTGGGAAGAATGCCTTAAGATGCTGCAGAGGCATTAAAGTAAAGTTCCCGTGAAACCTGTCCTTATTCTTCGTAGACTCCTGTGGTACACGCGTGGTGCTATTGAGTTGAATCCATTTATGACCTTTAGGCATCTATGGCTCAGGGCTGTCTAGGGTAGGAGGCAGGATGCGGGAAGTAATCGGCGTGATCCTAGGTTTAAGATACGATCTCGGCATTTGCCTGGTGTGACAGAAAACCTCTGGAAAACCTCAGTCGGTCGGGTGCTCGGTCGGACCAATGATCTCTCTAAAGCGAAGTTAAGACTATGAACTGAGCTACGGTTGCTCGGTGAGCGCTATTGAATGTTTTGATTAACTTTCCATCCAAGAGGCATATTTATTTTCCTGTTTTTGGAAACCTGTAAAATTGAAAAATATATATCGTAGAGTTGTCATACGTTCCTAAGTGAGTTTCTTTTACTTAATCAGAGTTACGAACTACTTGAACATGCACTGGATTGGGCTGCGAGAATTTGGATAAGCTTTAACCAGAATAGCCGGCGGGATGATTCAAAGTTAGGTCATGCTTCAGAATAATAAACGAAGGCGAAAAAATCAATAATAATTATTATTCTTATTTTTGGGTATTATTTCAGAGAAATGATTTTAAAAAGCACTTTTGATAACATATATTTTATCATAGACTTTCCAACTTAAAGGACTCCTTAATTTAAATATAGAAAAACACTGTCTTTCCATTGAATCAATTGACCTCGAGAGAAGAAAAATAGTTGCGAGAAATTATTTCTGAAGTGGGAATTGGAAACACTATCCACATTGACAAGGGTGCGGGAATTTTACACGCGGGAAACTGTATGTGTATGCTAGTTCACTTCGGTTGCCCAAAATTGGCTACATATAGAGCCTTATGGAGGCAACGATCTTCCCTACTCTCTTGTACTCCTCCACCCGCTGAGAAGCCTAAAAGCTCACATTACACCTCATCGTTCTCGGTTGTCAACCTAAAGAAAACAGAAAGCAAACGAACTGCTGCTTGCGACCAGCTAGAACTGCGGGCGCGCGTTCTCTCTCTCTCTCTGTTATGTGAGCGTTCAGTGAGTTAAAGAATGATAAGAATAAGAAGCAAGATGGTTTGTAATACGCTTCAAGAATAGAAATATTAGAGGGTAGTTTGCACAACCGAACAAACTTAGATAAGAGAGCCGCTGCTGCATAATAGTCAGATTCTTGTTTCTGAAGAGTGAGGAAAAAGTGTGGCCTATTTGTAAAATGTTGAAAAAAATGGAAAACAAATACATAGTAATGGACACTGGGTGAAAGTCGCTACCTGTTAGAGAGTATGCTCTTCACGGCCACCATATTGAATCTCGATTAGTTTTCTTAAATGGGGAGAGGGTCGTGTAATATGTCATTCTGAGCTAGAATTTTACCGGAAATATGTTTCTGAAGTCAGTTTTGCCATAAATGTGTTATTGCAAGAGAAAACTGTATGTGGCATTAGTATGTGCTAATGATGTAATATCCTGAAAACACTTATTTTGTTTTCAAATAAGGAAGAAAATGAAAAATAAATGCATACAAATTGTTCCTGATTATAGTGCCATATTGATGGGCATTTGTACGCATTTAGTTTACATTATCAATAATACCAAGTCTTTGTTGAAATATGATTTAAAATTGAACGTACTTTTTCAACCAATACGGATAATTAATGAAATAAGCCAAAAATCAATGTTCAAAACACGTTTGTGTACTACTGGGGGGCATACTTGTTTGTAAGTAGAGTTTCCGCCATTGGGTGGACCTGGTTACGCAAGAGTTCTCTATACACTTCTGCTGTGACCGAACTGTTCAATGGGACAAGGGAGTCTCTCGAATACATTGATACAGCGGTCCAAACCATAATAGAGCTCAACATCAGGTTTGTCAGTTGGGCGGAGACAGTCCACATCGTATGCTTCATGGGTGTTCGCCAGACAAACACGCATCCATTGGTGGGAAAGAGGGTAAAGGACGACTCTTTCGACCATATGACACGTTTCCAGTCCTCCAATCCAACGTTCAGTTTTTGTGGGCATTCTTAAGAGCATTGTAGAGGAAAGGAGCCTAATATGAGATACTTTGTTTCTAACGCTTAGTATGCTTGTATTTGTGAATAAATACAGAATGTTGTTACAAGTTATGCACAAAAAAGATGTAGAATTATTAAGACGTGAATAATGCTATGATATTAGAAAGGTGAAAGTCTATAGCCTATAGTAGTTTGAAACAAAATGTGACAAATCCAGGTTTTAGAAATTGGGTTCCTAATATGAGATACTTGGACCACTAGAAAAAAATCTCCAAGAGGAAAGAAACAAATAGTCACACGTTACTAGAAAAGAGCGTGTTTGTCACAGAAACTGCAAATAAAAGTGGTTCCACGTTTGTCTCCACATTCCTCGTGTGCCCGTGAGAAGCAGATCACACACTGAGCCTACTTTTCTCCGTGAGTATCCTATGAAAAACGCCCATTACATAAGAAGCACAAAACGTCTATCAACAATAATGTCACTGTCTGACGAATCATCCAGTTCGAAATGAGGAACATTGGAATCACTGCTGCTGGATGTTTCTTTGTTATTTCCCTTCTATTTCTTGCGTGTAGTCACTGAGTGCCTTCCTTTAGTAGGCTTAGGTGTATCTCCTTCCTGTTTCTCTAGTAATGATTGTTTATAAGGAGAAGATGTAATCAGTTTTGCACTCCCCTGTCTGGAAGATTTTCGCCCACTAATCGTTGACTTATGCTGAGGGAAGGGGTGATATCAGTTGGTGTCACAGTAGAATTTGAGTTGTCACGTGTTTCAATGCGTGAACTTGTATTTTGTTTGAAAGACCTGTCAGGAGGGGTTGTGCTTTCTTCAACAGTCGAGGCTGTTGCAAAAGATGTACTTGGTTGATCGTTGATCATTTCCATCAACGTTTGAATTTCGGGATTCCGTGAGCACTGTGAGGAAGAACCTATGGGCTGGTGAAGTCCATACTGATGATCTCGAAATACACAGCTATTGCAAGGATAGAGTCCACTATTTTTAAATCCACTCGCAGATATCTCCAAGCTAGCAGCAGGGTTGTAAGCTTTGCCGAACAATTTTGCCACAACATTTTGGGTTACAACACGGCCTGAATTGTTTCTTAAGAACGTTTGAATTTCTTGTGCATCGTATGTCTTTAGAGGACCCATAAAAGAATTGTCAATGGTTATATTGCATGCGTTGATTGAGGAGGGAGGCATACTATTCTCACCAGATTTTTTTCGTGCCTTATCAATGACTACAAAATTTCTCGTGTGAGAATAATGACCATCAAGCACTAACAGAACCGGATCATCTTTGGTGGGTTTTGTGAAATCTATAAAATGTTCCATCCATTTCGTAAACAAATCACTCTTAATCCAGCCGGATGTGTAACAACCCCATATGGATCCTGTGGGTGCGCCTTCCATTAGTTCAGATTTCATATTTATCCGCGGAAAAATAATCATAGGTGGTACATATGATCCTAAAGTATTCATGCAAAGCACAATAGTTATCAACTTACCCCTTTCCAGTGATTGAAGTGCTTTCACTCGCTTTCTACCGTTCACACTTAACATTTGCGTATGCTTTTGTTGCACAACTGTCAGCCCTGTCTCATCTACATTGAAAAGTCTGTGAGGACTTTTGATGTTTTGGAATTTTTCAAATATATCGAAAAATGTCGACACACTATTTTCATTAAACGACGTGAATCTTGCGGATGAAATACCTTGAGGGGTTCTGAACGAAAGTGTGGGATTTTTTTTTTCAGAAATTTTCTTAACCAATTTTTGCCTGCAGACTGTCTCTCTAGGCTGAACGGATGAGGAATGTTGTTCCTGAAAGCAAGCTGGAAAGCCATGCTTTTTACATCCAAACGTCGAAGACCAAAATATATTTTATTCATCTCTATACAGTAACGTTCTAACTCTTCTTCAAGTTTCGGCGGAAGCACTGGTTTCCTTTTAAGTTCACTTTAACAAGTTCTTCTGGGGATCGATTGTTCTTCACGTATCTTTCAAGTGTTCCTTTTAACACACAAAATTGTTTGGAGGCCTTCAAATATCCCATCTCACCATTACGCACAGCATAGACGGCAGTAATCATACTCTCACTGTTCTCGTTTTGACATTCTACCTGCAATTGAAGGAAATCAGCAATATAAGTAAAACATTATATTAGGGTCTGTGTTGCCTAAGATGTAGGTTTACCCGATACATTTGCTGTCAATTTCACACAAGCCACAAAATTAATAGTAGACCCTAACAGAAAGCATGGAACAGGGTTCAAGAGACAAGAGATAGCGGTAGTAATTTGCAACATCGGTTATCAAAACTATCATTAACATCTTAATTTCACGTGTATTAAATTACATTTGTTGAACTTGCGTAATTAATTGTATGAAGAGCAGCAGATATGAGCGTTGTATGCCACAAACCTTTCTGAGAAGAGGAGTCCTAATATGAGACATGTCTCAACTTAGGGCACCTTTGGTATCTCCTAATAAGCACCTTCCAAAGAAAATATTGAGGGTTATCTTAACGTACTTCGCCATCAAATGTTTGCAACAAAAGCATGGAACCACATCTTTGGCATTTACACTTTTCAACCCTACTAAGCATCAGCATAGATTATTTTCTTTTATAAGAAACATTTACCTGCAAATGAGTCTCTCCAAAATATTTCCAACACACAAAATTGCAACTTTCTTCTCTTGCAACCTCATGCACAATGGCACGTTATCTTTACACACGTCACTGTACTAGACTTGCCAGCACCTATCTGCTGAAAAATTTCCAATGATATTACGCGAAGGGAAAAGGGCATTTTTATGATATCTCATATTAGGCTCCTTTCCTCTACCACGCACGTCACCTCTAAAAATTGTTGTCTGTTATTACGGGCTTTGGAATAGCAACACGACCATGGATGCAAGATTGTTTTTCGATCCACCTGCACGGCTTGGCTGCCATATTGGAAACATATTGGAACAACTTCCGGTACGAATAGCCCACTCTCGAGTATCTTGAACTATAAGTTACAGCGAGAAACGCTCAACACGGCAGCTGCAGTTTGGTCTTGTGGTCAAGGCGTCGGGAAGCTGATCCAAAGGTCCCATATTCAAACCCTGGCGTCGACTTCTTACATATTTTTTAAAAAGAAAATTAAAGTTTTTTTTCGTTTTGTATGTAAATACACAAAAGGAAATTGAATAAAAGTTGTGGTTTATAATTTCGAAAGAGGCCACTAAAAACTAGCATGCATATAAACCCACCAGGGTAGGATGCACACCGAGCGATAGCGAGGTGTGCAAGGGGGGAAGGTGCGTCCGAAGGGAGCTGGGCGGGGTTAGCTGCGGGGAGGGCGCAGCCTCCGGTTAGCGGTGGGCATACGTCAAAAGTTCTGTGCCCTACCGGAAGTGTTTCCAAGTGGGCTCTCCCCAGTCCTGCAGATCTGAAGCCAGTTCTGAAAACAAAAAATTGCCCCATTGATACCCATTTGTGCAGTTCTCGCCTCACTGTTTTGTAGGGCACTGGGGTGTTTAGGTGCAGATTAAGTTCTGTAGTCACTTTTTCGTCCGTTTTCTTGTGCTACGTCACAATCCGGTTCAAGGTCCGACGGTTCCTATCCTGCATTGTCTTTCGAACACTATTGTTCTTCGCCGACCCTGTTTAACCGTGCACTGTGTATGCGGTCATGATTTTCGAGACCGTGTCTTGTGTTACACGGCATAACGTCGTTGTTTTGCTCACAGATGCTTCATCTAGACGGGTATTAACAATTAGAAATCTTTGAAACTCCGTCAAGTCTAACATAACTGTTCACACACCACATCTGCACAACGTTCACAAACACACTGCCTTTTTTAATGACATTACATCGTGTTATTGGGTACTATGAAAACTCTAGTGATGATAAATAACATACGTCGCAGTGTTTCAAAATGTGAAACATCCTAGGAAATTATGTAGAGTAGTTAAATTGGAAACGCTGTATCTTCAAATCGGAGCGGAATTTCACCCATGTTCGTTGGTACTTTTTTACTTGTTCTGTCAGCAATTACTTCTTAAACTTTGGCCGTGTATTTTAGGGACACCCTGTACATGTTGAAACAAATTGTGTGTAAGAAATGTTGATAAAGAATATCCTGAAAACGCAAGTGCGCAAGAAGCGTTCAAACTCACTTTCGGAAGTACATGATCGACTTCTTATTGCTCTTGTACATATTATTTGAGTATAAACCGAAAAGAAGTTTAGAAAATATATATACAAAACATGTAACATAAGTACAAGTACATTACATTTGATAACTTATCACAATAAATTTCCTGGTGATTTTGAAAGTCGCGTGCAATCCCCTTAGAATCGTTATCTCTTCTTAAATAAGCGTAAGAAAGCACAATAATGTTTGCCACAAGAGGCAAACCTTATTTATATCTTATCAAACTTTATTATTGTTTTATTATTATAGTAATTTGATAAGAAATATAAAGAACTGATAAAAGACATAATAGGGCTCAATGTCTGCGAAAAGTCCCTTTGCTCTAAGAAAGTTAGTTAAAATATCTCACATGTTTTATCGTAAAATGTTGAGTGATTGATTTATGAAATTAGGATTAGCGATCATTTTTAAGGTTTCCTTCTAGTCCATTCAAAATGAAAGCAAATAATGTTGATGTGAGATTTCGTTTATCTTTAAGACGCATAAGATATATTTTATTTGTAAGAGTTTTCTGGAGGTCAGTAGAGTAATAAGGGTGGGGCTAGTGGATGATTAGCCAGGACACCAAGATCAGGGGGATACATATCGTTCAACATTTTTGAATTTTATCAAATGTAGATGAAACACTGAATAAAAAATTGACAGTATAATTATGGTATATAACACCCGTTTATGTGTTTCTTTTGGAGAATTAAAAAAAAAAAAAACTAGAGAACATTTCAATACATTGATTTTTTGGTACAGTCCTGTATGATAATTTGAGAATAAATTTGATGTCATTCTTTCAATTATAAATTTTACTACGTCTTCCTTGGACTATACCGTTACAATGTCGAACATTTCTATTTTGTTTGAATATTAGATGTAGTGAATGATATCTCTATAGGCATTCAAAGCATAGAAGAAAGTTCTCTAGCTGTGGAAGATTTTAATTTGCAAAGACTTGCCAAATATTATTAAATAGTTACTTCTGTAAAACGATGCTAAAATATACAAAAATAAGATCTTCTGACAGTATGTATCAGTAAGTAAGTATTCTGTGTCCATGATTGTTCAAGATCACTACGCAGGTAATTCATTTAATTAACGAAGAAACCAAGATTAAAAAATCATGGTAGAGGTGAAATTTCTGATATTTTCATAACCTTTCCTCGTCTAAGATGTAGATAAAGCATGTTTCTTTTCAGTTTAGCGATAAAATATTAATATTCGGCAACATTTCTTATACATAAATTATATTGTTCACAACATTACTGATTAAGAAAATTACAGCTATGAATATATCGTTCACTCGCGTTAGCCATTTTTCAACATGTAAAGCGAAGAGTTACTAATTTACTGTGTTTCTCGTAGTTTACTTGTTTAAAACTTGTTAGGTTATAACAGTTACAATCCCAGCTGTATCTCTTCTTACCCTGAACCCGCCTACTTTTTACTTTTTTTTCAGGATTATTAAAACCACTTGCTGATAACTATAAGAAGTGAAAAGAATATTTAAAAGCGATTGTCACAATCAGGGATTTCGTCAGGATTTTCAGTTTGGGGTGGGTGTAAAGTCAAAATTGGGATGGCGTAAGTGAAGTTCTGTACGATTACTGTCGATTTTTGACGCCAGGGAGTGCTCTTGAGGATTTTGAGAATGACACCACCACAGGGGGCGGTGGTCTGGCGGAATCAAAGGTCACTATTTTTATTTATTTATTTTTTGAAAAAGTAAATAAGTATTGATCAAAAGATTATTAATTTTTACTTTTCCTGTTCACATAGTTAATTTTAGTGCACTACCAAAGTCTTTGCTGTGCCAATCTTTAAACAACTAAAGAGCCGTTTGAAATGTTCAGAAGGAATGTTTTGATACTTTTGGAAAGGAAGAGAGTATAACCTCCAACGCAATGAACCATGGGGATTGACAGGTGCCCGCTCCCACGCTAATTGTTTTTACTACATAAATACGTACTACGGTAATTGCTTTTGCCCGAATTACGTATACTGAATTCACTAAAAGCACCGCCCCTAACCCGCCACCGCTAAATGTTTTTACTACATACATCCGTACTACAGTAATTGCTTTTGCAACACATATTTTCATTACGAACCCCACCCGCAATTAATGAAACCTTCCTGTGCTTTGCTTTTTAGTGACGAACCCCTGCCCGTCGCTAATCGTTTTTGCAACACACATTTTCATTACGAATTTATTAAAAAAGAAATAAGAAGAGAAACTTCCTCCCTTGAAAACAGCAGGCAAGTGGACTGATGCCCTACATGAAGAAAAGCTTTTCATCGAGGATGAAAAAAAAAGAAAATATTTAAACAAAAGTTTCATAGAATCCGTCTTGAGGGCACTGACGAATAAAAGCATGTAATGCTTTTATTATTATAAAATATTACAAACTTTGAATAATTTAATAATATTGCACACTTACGATATTTTAGATCAAAGATCAGTAAAATAGCACACTAATGGCAAGTAGAATAGCAATCTTATCAGTGAAAGTGTTACGAAATTGAATACATTTAATAATTAAGACACTTGTTGTGCTAGATTAAATGTTTGTTGAAATCATCTAAGGATCAGTATGAACGCAAATGAATTAAATAAATATGTCATTCATGGAACTTTTATGGTTTTTGAGTTGTTCAGACTTGTTTTAAAACATTTGTCTTTGCTGTGATTTTATTGGACAGCAGATAAGGAGACAACACATTGTAATTAGTTAAAAATATCCTTTAAGACGACAACACATTGTGATTAGTTAAAAAAATCCTTTAAGACGGTCAATCATTGGACTGGAACTTAGGTGCTGATGAAATTGTACGTAATGGTAGTTTTTAAATGTTGTACTCAGAAAGTTAGACCTGATTGTATAATAAGCAGTATAGAACATTTGAAATCGGCATTGGCGCTTACGTGTATAGAATGTTATAATCATAGTTCTAAACTCAGAACAGCACGAGTGCATTGACATTTCTAAGGAATGTAAGGGAGAAATGGTGGGAGAAACTTTACTGTATTATAGTACGTGTAATGAAATTTATGAAATATATGTAGAGATGCATCCAGATAAGGATATTACACTGTCAAAGTTTTTGACTACATATATAAAAATAATAATAAATGATATGAACTTGAAGAAATTGGATGCACTTTTTTGGACGAAGGTTTGGGATCATGGTCGTTCTACCTGGTGTCTTTAAGGATGAAAACGAGGGGGATCTGCTTGTAAGTAGAGGTTAAATAATGTGTAAACTTTGTAGATAGTAACAGAGCAATGACAAATCATGCTGTTACGAATACCATCATTAAGACGACAAGTGTGGTGAATTTAAACGAAATGACGTAGATGAAAGAAATAAAAGGTTTAGATTTGTGAGTTGCGCAGAAGTGCTTTAACCGAGTGTGTTTGCGTACAAAACATATTGTATTAGGCCTATGATTGTATGTTTTGTTTTAAAGTTAGTGTGAATAGAAGCGTTTTTCGTGGTGGTCAATTGTAGAAATTAAGTACTTTGAACAGTGTTGTGTCTTGGTGACGATTAGAAACTTTGTTAATTTATAATGGATCTTTGGGGAGAAGAAGATAGCTGATCTAGAGACATTTTATAAATGTAATGAGCGAAGCGGAACTTTTTGCTGAAACTTTATCAAATATTGAAAAGCGGTCGGAGAGTCCTCTCTTACTAAGGAAAATTGATGTTACTGAAAAACCTTTAAATAACATCTTAGAGAACAACATGTATACCTTATGTGTAAATACAGACACAAAACGTGCAATGGAGGCACCCTGGTCTTCAAGAATGTGCATGTCCCTAAAGCTAAATGAGCTGGAAAGTGCATTTACCGAAATTGATATTGAATAAAGATCAGGCACTCCATCCTTATTAAAGCCAAGTGCTACCAGTATGTATCCCCTGTATGTAAATACAGGCACAAAACTTGCAACGGATGCCCCATGTTCTTCAACAATATGCATGGAAATAGATATGTCCCAAAAACCAAATGAGGTGGAAAGTGAATTGGTGCAAATGGATACGATAGTTAAAGTTGGAGATGTCATGTGCGAAATGCAAAGTCATGATGATATGCAGGAAGGCATAAATATTCTTACAAAATTACCAGAAAAAGTGAATGTAATGAAATGGATAGTGGACGTGATAGGAAAGAGAAAAGTGAAAGAATAGCAGTTTGTGCATGTGAAAGAAACAATTGAGGAATGTTGTATATTTGAAGCCATGGAAACTGCAAAATTATGTTTGATTCCCACTGATTTGTGGTGTATGTGTACAAGGAGGTCATCAATTGGATCATGTGTGTATGGGATTTGGCTGGAATGAATAGAACGTGAAATACTACTTAATGATCGAATGTGGTGTAGTGTATTTGAGCCTATTAATTATAAGGTTTTATTTAATGCGTATAAAGTGAAACATTTTAATTGCAAATACTATACAATTGTTGTATTTGAAGTGGGTTTAAGAACTGTACTGGAACGTAAACCCACTTAAGTTAGGAAAATGTTGCTTGTTAAAGATATTTTGCTCAATCTTATGAGTGAATTTAGTATGAAGGGAGAAAGATGGAAGAAGGATTTAAGACGGTTAATATGGTAGATAAAACATGTTTCTGTGGTTTGTATGATAACACGCAAGCGCACTACAGCAAAAGATTGTACACATGTATATACATATATGGATAGAAGTAACCTATATACGCTGAGTAGTACCGTATCTAGGTTACCTATGGTTTTACATATATATGAAACAGGCTGGGTTAGAAATTTTACAATTTGCTGAAACTAAGTTTCATCATCATGTCCTAAGCACGAATAGAATTTAACCTTCCCTGTCCCCAAGATTAAACCCTGGCAATTGTTAGATATTTCGTGGAACTCATATACGGAAAGTTATTCCTCTAAAGAGTGTAGTGTACATGAGGCGCGAGCATTGTGCGAAGACGTTAGCAACAGTTTAGTTACAAGAAATACTTGCAGTAAACGCACGGGAAACCATGAACAAATTACGTTACGCTAAAGAGATTACGAAAGAAGAACCATGTTAGTGTAGGCCCGAATTTATATTTTATGAATGTTTGGAAGAAATGCTAAAGGACTGACACTGAAAACAATCTTCTGTGTATTTGGTGCTACCACATGTTTGAGGAAGAAAAGGAGGGTGTACTTGTGGACAATTTGAGGACAACGAATGTTCAAGGCGGACAGGACATTTTTTCGTTTTCTTTGTTAATAATTTTTCTAAAAAGTTTTAGGACAGAATACTTGTAGAAAAATTTGCTGCGTAACAAAAAGTTGTTGATGCTACATTGCTTGCCTGGCCATCAGCTTCCCATATCCTTTTCCCTCCTCTCCCTTATCCCAGTGTCATTCTATAATGTGTACAAAGGCAATGAATAAAATTTTACTTCCTATTATGTAATTCTGTATTAATACTTGATGTTTCATCATATTAAAACCGGTACGGTTTATTCTGAGACATAGAATGAACGTCTCTAAAGTCGCACATTCACGAGTTTTAATAGTTTGTTTTGCAGTAATAGTTGTACAAGGTATTGGACAAAGAACCCAAAAATCAATATTATGTTTCCACCTATAAATACAAAAGATTCTAGTATTAGATCCAAGGATAATAACGACAATGAAAGATCTCTCTTTATTAAAAAAGACGTTACCATACCATATCAACATAATTGAATTTCAGATGCTACAGCTTATGTGAAAATTTATTTGCATTTACGATACGAATCTTACTGTTCAATTTGGCTTCTACGTTTTCCATTCCACTAGTATTTTAGGTTGCAATGGTGGTTTACTGGAATTTCCCATGCAAGTTTGGATGTATGTCAAGTGTGAAAATGTCCTTAATATTATGGAAAAGGTCTTTGTAAATCATAATTTTGCTTTATTAAGTGCTGACATTACTTTTAGAGTAAACGTTACCCGGTCATATAGTACACTATAATTTAAAAATACATAAGCCATTCCATAACCAAATAAAAGTATGTTCTCTAGCCTTCAACTAAAATGCACAGCTGGTACACCTGTATAGTTTCAAATAAAGCTAATATTCTTCATAAGTGCTTGTTTACCACCTGGCACTCATTAAAAGACATGAACGAATCGGTGTACAGCATTGTGGGCATTATGAAAAAGATTGTCTGTTTGATTCCAGTAGATAACTATGCAAACATAAAGGTTATAAATACGCAAAAATATTCGTACAAAAAAGTTAAACTCAGTCGCAAGTAAGTAGCAAGAACCTGTTTTTTAAATGCCAACACCTTTTAGCAGAACATAAAATGTAAATCGAATAAAATTTAATATGCCAGCCTGTGCATAAAGGCTATAAATAATACAATTCAAAATTAAAACACAGTAATATAAATTGTACATATCTCAGCATAATTCTGAAGGCACATAAAAATAAAGTATATAAGTATTTCACCCTACTATTTATATACAACAAAACCATCACCACACTTTACTTAGGTTTCGTTAATTAAAACGGGGTAGTTTTCAATTCATTTAGGTGTCTTTACAAGTAGTGTTCTTTTCTACAAAAGCAAAATTTTCTATTTTGTTTTATTTTCTTTTTAGTCTTAGTTTGTGTTTGGATTGATCTTGTTTCTACAGTACTAATCAATACACTGCCACTGAACAAAATTGAACAGTTAATATATATATATATATGTTATTGAACACACATTATATATGTTATTCTGAAGGTTTTACTTTTGCTTGCACGATTTCACGCACATTGACCAAATGGTTGTTTAAAAGTTTCGCCAAGCATAGAAGAAAGTAAATAAAGTTAAATCTGGTATAACAATCCAACTTATTAAACATTTCACAAAGTGCGTGAACAGAATCTCGATTTGTTAGTATATGCAGCACATATTCGATGTTCTCAAATTGTTCACAAGACACCCTCCTTTTTCTTCCTCAAACATGTGATAGCACCAAATACACAGAAGATTGTTTTCAGTGTCAGTCCTTTAGCATTTCTTCCAAACATTCATAAAATATAAATTCGGGCCTACACCAATATGGTTCTTCTTTCGTAATCACTTTAGCGTAACGTGATTTGTTCATGGTTTCCCGTGCGTTTACTGCAAGTATTTCTTGTAACTTTACTGTCGCTAACATCTTCGCACAATGTTCGCGCCTCATTTACACCACACTCTTTAGAGGAATAACTTTCCGTATATGAGTTCCACGAAATATCTAACAATTGGCAGGGTTTAATCTTGGGGAAAGGGAAGGTGAAATTCTATTCGTATTTAGGTCATGATGACGAAACTCGGCTACAGTCAATTGTAAAATTTCTAACCCAGCCTGTTTCATATATATGTAAAACCATAGGTAACCTAGATACGGTACTACTCAGCGTCGCCACTTTCTTTCAAAAACCAAATATCAAGTACTTACAAGGCACATAAGTTCTATCCATATTTCTATATACATGTGTATAATCTTTTGCTGTAGTGCGCTTGTGTGTTATCATACAAACCACAAAAACATGTTTTATCTACCATATTAACCGTCTTAAATCCTTCTCCATCTTTCTCCCTTCATACTAAATTCACTCATAAGATTGAGCAAAATATCTTTAACAAGCAACATTTTCTTAACTTAAGTGGGTTTACGTTCCAGTACAGTTCTTAAACCCACTTCAAATACAACAATTGTATAGTATTTGCAATTAAAATGTTTCACTTTATACGCATTAAATAAAACCTTATAATTAATAGGCTCAAATACACTACACCACATTCGATCATTAAGTAGTATTTCACGTTCTATTCATTCCAGCCAAATCCCATACACACATGATCCAATTGATGACCTCCTTGTACACATACACCACAAATCAGTGGGAATCAAACATAATTTTGCAGTTTCCATGGCTTCAAATATACAACATTCCTCAATTGTTTCTTTCACATGCACAAACTGCTATTCTTTCACTTTTCTCTTTCCTATCACGTCCACTATCCATTTCATTACATTCACTTTTTCTGGTAATTTTGTAAGAATATTTATGCCTTCCTGCATATCATCATGACTTTGCATTTCGCACATGACATCTCCAACTTTAACTATCGTATCCATTTGCACCAATTCACTTTCCACCTCATTTGGTTTTTGGGACATATCTATTTCCATGCATATTGTTGAAGAACATGGGGCATCCGTTGCAAGTTTTGTGTCTGTATTTACGCACAAGGGATACGCATTGTTCTCTATGAGCACAGTATTTAAAGGAGTTTTCGTAGTCGCATCACTTTTCCTTAGTAAGGAGGGACTCTTCGACCGCTATTCAATATTCAACAAAGTTTCAGCAAAAAGTCCCGCATCTTTCACTGCATTTATAAAACTGTCTCTAGACCAGCTATCTTCTTTTCCCCGAAGATACATTTTAAATTAACAGTTTCCTATCGTCACCTAGACACAATACCGTTCAAAGTACTTAGTTTCTTCAGTTATATACACTTGTTACTTCCTGCATCTTTTGTTCCAAACCATCGACCACCACCGACAACGCTTCTGTTCATACAAACTTTAAAACAAAACATACAATTATAGGCCTAATACAATATGTTTCGTGCGCAAACACACCCGTTTAAAGTACATCTGCGCCACTCACATCTTTAAACCTTTCATCTACGTCATTTCATTTAAATTCAAGACACTTCTCGTCTTAAGGGGACATTTGCCGTTTTAAATTGTTATAAAATAACATATATACCGTTATTGTCTTTATTGTAAAAGTGATAATGATGCTATTTATAACGTTTCTAAATGATTTTTCTAGAGAGTAATTATTAATTAATTAATTAAGCATTTTTGTTTATACTTTTGTACTAAACTAACGATGCAGGAACATGAATCTCACTACACCTTCCTGAGTGATTTGAATAATTTCGCAAAGTTTCTTTTGCATAGCATGAACTTTAATGCGCTTTTCTCTGAAGAGATGCGCAGTTCAAATGCAACAGTTTTGTGCAAAATAATGTAACATTGATTTTCCACTTTCTGTTATATTAAAATGGTGCGTTTGTTTACCATTTAATGTATGTCATTGCAAGGAATGAAGATTGCTTTTTCTTTTGCAATAATGGTTTACTTTATAAAGTATACCGATTCCGAAAAAAGTAAGAAGTTTGTTACATTACTCAATCATTTTCAATTCCCCACCGTTCACTAGCGCCGCCATGGGAATCAGACAGGAGGAACTAACGTAGTGGCGAGGAGGAAGTGGACACTAATCAAAAGGAAAGGAAGGTGACAAGAACTTTCTGGTACACACCACCTTATCCACGCGCAACTATCTTTGTTCCTTCCTACTGTTGCAGGTTAGATGAAGAGGCCAAACGAAGAAGAATCCAACCAAGTTTATGTTCGTCTTGTCTACGTGTTGTCCACGTGTTAGTCAACGTATTGTTCTAATATTTGTAATATATGTTTATGTGTTATATAAAGAATATAATAGGTAGGGAGGGACCCCCCAAGCAAGTAAGTTATATTAAGAAAACTTAGATCAAGAGAACATTCTGGACAACTGGTCCAAAGTCCTTCCCGCAACACCTGATATCTTTGACAGAAGGAATATAGGAGCTTGTTGGAATGCCGGAACTTCGGCAATTCAAGATTCTCTAGGGACAAGCCTTCTCCAAAACGAGAACAAATATGTTCGTGATGCACGCCTTTGGAAGTGCACAACTCGGCTTGTGGAAAGGATGCAAAGAGGCGGGGGTGGTAAAGTCGGACACTACAACTAGAAAAGCTTCGCAATGGGTGCCGCAATAGGATTAAAAATCTCAAATAGTACAGCTTATAATATTACACAATGTTCCTTTTAAATCGTTTTTCAAGGTAATATAAAATCTGAATATTTTGCATTATTCTAACAAATTTCAAGGAAAACCTTCATAATGTATGTCAAACTTAAACAACTTTTATTTTACACATAATTGCTGTCATAGTCCAATTTTGTGCATTAGAATTCCAAAATTCTTTGGATACTGTACTTCGATTTGCATTAGGAAATAAACTTTGTAGATACTACTTGCATAACAAACTGCTTTTGATCCTCGTTCTTGGTCAACAGATTTTTGTACTCCTCCATTAACTTAACTTCTTTTCCTGCGGTGTCGTTAAAAACTTTCAACTGCCTGAAAATTTTAAAACTTTTTTCGTAGCTAGTGGCATGCTCCCAAACCAGTGGATCCTTTTCAAGGAAATAGCCTCGATACCGAATCTGTCGAAACTTTTTTTGGAACTTGGAAGGGTGAATTGTTCTAAACCTGGTTTTGTAAGGGTTTCTACGTGTTCTGGTTCAGTAATGATCTTTTATCTCAATAGATAATGGTTCTTCTTCTAGGTCTTTCCTGTAACGTAATGTATTCACCATCAACGGTTTCGTATCTACCGAAAATTTACCGTCAAAAAATGCAAATACTGTTGCTTAAGGAGCCAAATACCACAGATGATTGCAAAATGTTTTCAGTGTAATACGACTTATATAAGGATCAACTTTGTTGTAATAGTGAAGACTCTTCAAAAACTGGAAATCTTGATGGGGAACTTCCACGGCATTAGAAGCATTATTCCAAGCCTTAACGTGCAATCTTACAAGAAAGATGCAAATATGACGTATCGCAGATGCTTCTGTTTATGTCAATGGAAAATCTTCCCGAAAAAAGATATCCATGGAATAAACTGCTTTTGCCATCCATCTAGCGTGCTGGAAAGCTCCTGGAACTCGAAATGATATTCCTCGTGGCGGAACACCGCCAAGTACAATAATGGTGCGTTCGATCAATTCTCTGTAATCTTCTCTTGGGAAATGATCTTTGACATTCTGTAAAGCAAACTCCAGTGTATTTTCTGCCGTGCCTTGTAACTTTTCTTTTGCATACTCGTCTGCAGTACCGGACTTGAAGTAAGTCGTGTCAATATTATGCTAAGCTTCTTGAAAACGCTTGAAAAGAGAAATGTTTGGACCTGAAGTCTCCGTTATCTTCAATTCGAAAACAGCCCTTAAAACAAGTTCATAAATGTGATGTCTACATAGTAAAATAAGATGTCTCTGCCCAAATATTGTTCTAACAAAGTGCAGGTTCCTTTCAATCTCCCAGTGTTTGATGACGTGGTATCACAGCAGAAAGCTTGAACTTCATCGACGAGACGATATTCCCCTAGAGTGCTATTCACAGCAATTGCTTAGCTTTGGATGGTTGCAGATGGCAATTGAGGAACTCCAAGTAAGAACTGCACCTGCATTGATTCTTTCTTCTCGAAGTGTTGTTGCACGAAATTACGTAGACGTTCACGATATCAACGAATGGATGCCCTATTAAATTCGTCTACGTCCTGTTTTGGCGCCTCCGAAGAGGCGGTCAAAATGTGGACGACATCTCGGTCACTTACTTTAGACTGGAACAAGTTTTATTGTAATAAAGTGGCGAATAGCACGCTTTCTCTTTCGACCATGTTGAGCTGCATCATTTGAACATGATGGACTGTTCAAATCATGTTCTTCTAAGGAACCGTATTATTATTCTTCACTGCTATCTGAAGACTGCAATTGAACTGCTTCAAAGAACCGTGTATTCTCTGTTATATAGTAATATCGTAGTTATATTATTAATCTTTCTATGGATTGAGTTATTTTGTATCTTTGGAAGGCGTTGCAAATCAACATATACGAGTTATAGTTTAGACAACATGTAATAAATAAACACTCTTTGTACACTATCCACACGTATGACGAAACCTATTTACCTGAAGGAATAACAACTAACTCTACTGGATTTACTAAGGGGAATATTGTGTGAATATGCAATAAAAGATTATGACTATGTTTTATACTTTTATTATAAAACTAAGGGATACTAGGATGGCTCTAAGAGGCGATCTGTCGTGTTCAACGGGAAACTAGAGTGATCGAGTCTGACTTTAACTTTGTACACAAGATGAGCCCATTGCACGTACCTGATTTATTTTCACTCAAGAGAAGTCGATGGTTGAAACCATTTGTTTTCTACATCAGGAGAATGATGGTATTGTTTCTTATTCTAGTGTCTCTATCACTTCCACTCCTCTCCTTCTTCTTCTCTTTTAGGAACACATATAAATCTAGAGCCCGTAACTTCACCAAAGATCATTTGTCACTCAACTAATAATGTTCAAGTCTGAGATAGTTCTTTTCTTGAAGTTTTACCAATTCACTTATAAAGTAAAACTAATCACTGATGGTCTTAGGATCGTAGGTAACGAGTTTATCTGATGGCCGTTTGCAGTAACACTAATTAATAACTTATTGATAATTTAGCTTTTAATACAAAATTGATTGCTCTTCTTCCTTCGTTCTGATTGGTTGGTAATGACGAAATATAACTCTGTTCGCATATTGTCAATAACTAAATTTAGAAAATGGCGTCATTTACATGCGGTCATATTTGTATTGATTGGTTGGATAATGAAACGATGACATCTATATACTGTCATCTTTTGAGTTGGTGCATTCTGTTTCTGATGTATGTGCACGTGTAATATCTTCTTCTAATGTCTTTATGCCGAATGTTTTATTTGAAGGTTACAATGGTAGTTCATGGCTATGACTTAATTATTATTAAAATTACTTTATATATTTTATAACTCTAGATGTGCCAGTTCACACCTTTTGAATTATCTTAAAATTCCCAAAGGTTTGGAAAATATAGTAGTTGTGGTACAATATAACCTGGCCACTTTGTTGGCGATTGTCTCTTGTTTTTGATGGTTATTAAGACCTTTCGATACAATGGTTAATATGTCCTTTTACACGTGTGCGCAATGTGATAATATTTTACTAAGTTGGAAATTAGCGAGATACATAAAACAATGCTATATTTGGATAACCGGAACCTGTGTTTTCATTTATAACAATATAGTTTTTAAAAAGCAAGATAAATACATTATTCTCTTTATAGCAAACTACACACACACGTAATCATATTGTTGGTGTGTGTTTGATTGCAATGATATTGGAGGACCACTATTAAATTTTAATAGACTGTAAATCACATAGGGGATTCGCATCCACGGATACACGATTGCTTGATTAATGCGATTTAATGACAGAATTAAATATTACATAATAAAGAAATATATATATATGGAATAACACTTGTTAAGAATGTTGTCTAATAATGAAATTTGCTATTGATCGATTAAATATAATTGTTAGTTTTGTTGCTTGTTCGTAAGAATACTGATTATACAAAAACACTGTCTTTCTCCCGACTGAATCTTATATTGCTGTCTGTATTAGTAGCACTCGAGTCAATGTGTGATCTCTATAATGATGTTCATGCTATGATAAGAGCGATGATTGCTCACATTGTTTATGTGTATATTATAATGTTGTTACACAACAAACACCCGCGCACTGTGTCGTTGGTCACTCACTGCTGGACCTCACTGACCATTCTCGTTCTACATTCCAAAGACCTTTTTTCTCTTTCTCTCCCTCCCCACGGGAGTCCTTCCTGGGGTGAAAGACCAAAATCTCTCACTATTTGAGAAAAAGCATTTCAATGTCATTTGTGGGCAAAGAAAAAACAACACTGTTTTGGAAGAAAACTCGCAACACATATATATTATTGAATAATTACAACAGAGCGGAATTGGCGCATGAAGTTGTTCTTTCAACTTACGTTCCTGAGAAAATGTTATTGGCGTATAAAAGATGAGAAGAAATCTGCCTTTTTGTGGAAACTTGTTGTTTGATAAGTGGTGAAGACTTTGGATCAACTCTACAGGGCTATTTTGTTGGTTGTACCGGTACGGAAAACTGAAACAATGACCTATTGTAAGCGATGGAATGCATCCGGAACAGACTCTGGTCAGCCTGATAAAACTGAGGATTGGTCATTAGTGATGGAGAAGCTTATGTTTTGAACTTTTATTGGTGAAGGAAAACCAATGCCCTAAACTATTCTTAGTGATGGAAAACTAAGGACCAGGACCCCACAGAATGTCGCAGAAGGTTAGGGTGCGTCATTAGTGATGGAAAGCTAATGTGTCGAACTTTTATTGGTGATGGAAAGCCAATGCTCTGAACTGTTCTTGGTGATGAAAGACTAAGGACCAGGATCTCACAGAATATCACAGAAGGGTAGCGTGCTGACGTACCTCATTTACAAAATAGTGATGTTGACAGGTATAGGTGTTTGGCTTTAGATTAATCTACATATGATTGATAGTTGAAGTAATTTTTCCTACGTGGAAGGTCAGAATATTCATTTTTGCATTGTCTCCACGGGCCTACAAAGTAATGAATGGAAGAAGGTGTTCATTCTGACGTGTTGACTAGTGTCCTACAGCCAAGATTTTCAATAAAATCGGAATATCCATTTTACAGTGTTTCCGCGGGCCGAACAGGTCATGCATGGAAGAAGTTTTTTTTAATGTCTGATGTTCTGCAGAACTGCGTGTTTAATGATGTTGTTTACACTGAATCCTTACAAATACAGATGTCGTTAGAGAAGATTACTTTGGATGCAGTTTCCAGTAGCAAAAGTGGTTGAAGATATTTAATGTGAAATCTGACTGACATGGTTTCGATCGAAGAACTGCGGTTGGTGAGAAGTTTGGTTTCGTTGCTGTTTCCAGTGTATGAAGAGGATGCAGTTGTGTTTTGTGAAATTTGACTGGTATGGTTCCAGTCGAAAGAGCGGTGAAATCTACCCATTGCTAATTATTAGAAATGTGACATTTGGCAGCAATCATTTTATTAGTTATGGAATTGTGCTTTAAAAGGAATATCTCTTTATGTCGCGTATCTTCAGATATTAAGAAATTGATCTTGATTTACAAGCATTATTTCTTACTAATGGTTATTAATGCAAGTTGAAATTGCTAACACTTTTTTTTTAGAAAAGTTTGATGATTTATCGTAGCGTGTATGCGAAATGATACAATTGTGTAACATCGCACTATTTACATTCATGCACGTTAAGTTAACGCGAAGTAGGTTAAGTCACGTTAGTTACTGTTATTGTACATGAAACAAGCTTTATTATTACATCAGATTAATGGAAATAATGAGAACTTTGAAACTGAAGGGTGAGCTGAAACATTTACGGAAAAGACTTACAAGGGTATCTTTAATAATTTTTGTGCTTGTCTATTTCTTTTGATTATTGTAAGGGGGTGAGTGTTATATGGTAATATCACAATAACGTGGCCACTCTGTTGGCGACTGTCTCTTGTTTTTGATCGTTGTTAAGATCAATAAGTTACTGCCTTTTCATACAATGGTTTATACGTCCTTTTATACGTGTGCGCAATATGTTAATATTTTACTAAGTTGGAAATTAGCAAGATACGTAAAGCAATTGTATATTTGGATAACCAAAACCTGAATTTTCATTTATAACAATATAGTTGTTTTAAAAATGGAAGAGAAACATCATTATTTTTTAAATCACAACTACACACATATATCCAATTTTTATAACGACATAGGATTCTCATCTTTGGATCGCTGTTTTATAAGCTCCATCTGTTGTTTAGGAATACATTGCTTCTCTTCTTTCTCCTGCAGGACATAGTCTACTCCAATCATGCATCCTGGTCGTCCCTTCTTGCTCTGATTTATAAGAAACTACTTATCTTCGTCATTTTTTATTAGCTGTAAAGCTGTTAAATGTGCTGTCGAAAAGATAATCTAAGAATCCTGTAAATGCTTGCTCCTTCTTCTTTTGAGATTCAGTTCTCCGCTTAGAAGACTTTTCCTAAACTCTCCATTCTGCGTAAATTTTTTCAGCTTCTCTACACTATGTTGAAATTTCCGTGTTGGGATACGAGCTTTCTCCCCAAAACACTTCCACCTCCTTTGTCACTAAATGCGCACTAGAACCTAAACTTAATTTGACTATCTTAATGTTGTAAAATAAAACTTCGAAGTGCTTGTCTATTTGATGGCAACTTAGAACCAACAATTTGAGATTCGTCCTGTTGTAACAGGTAAATTTTATCAGAGCTTCTAGTCTGCACCGTGTGGTGAGCTACAAAACTATTTTCGGATTTTTGCATTGAAGCTAACGTACTTCAACAAACAGTGACCACTAAGACAAACACACAGCTAGAGATAAAAATACACACAAAACTTAATGTCACTAAGGAAGGCACATCAAGCACAATCAACAGCCAACACTCGACACAACTTCACAAAATTATGAAAAGTTATGGGATTTTGTTTTATTTTTTAAAATTACTAACCTTAAAGGCTAGTACCCTCAAAAGGCTACACCCTCTATGTGGGAAGAGGAAGTGGTGCAACAGGAGTTAACATGGGAAGGTGGGTAGGCTAAGAGATTTCTGAGATCATACAATTTTATTTCTTCCATTATCTGGGATTATTATGAGTTTTCCTCATAACCATATAACTGGGTAGAGATATAAATCGAATAATCAATAAAGTTATAGTCGGTAAATATATAATATGTATAATGTGAAAGTGATGTGATGAAAGTGAGGTGCACTAGACAAGACAACACGTTGGCACAATTAAGACAAGTGAGTGATAATCTTCTGATCTAGGGACGACTCTAGATCTATATGTGGACAGATGAGCCCTAGCGTTCAAGAAGGGTCACTGTGCGTCATATGAGGGTGCAAGGATGTGAGGGATGGTAGGTGAACTTAAGGCTAATATGCGAACTATTTCAGGGTGGTCGGGTGGTATAGTATATTGATAGTGTGAAAAGGAGTGAGAGTGGCGAAGATATGTGTGTAGCTGGTGCATTATGATGTACGTGTTTGTGTATAATGTCTTCTAGTAGTGGGTGTTCTGTTTCAAAGCGCTGAGATGTATTTCAGGCGGAGTGTTTCAAGGTAAAGCAGAAGGTGGGGAAAGGTGATTCGATCGTAGAGTTCTTGGGTAGGACTGGGGAGTTTGATTCGGTAAGGGATCCTTAGAGCGTGGCGTTCCATAATTTGTAGTTTATGGTAGATGTGTGTGTCTGCTGCAAGCCATGCTATGTGTCCAAACGTGAGAATCGGGCGAAGGAATGCTTTATAGGTGTTTATGACTGTTTGTGGTTTTAGTCCCCATATAGTTCCAGTAAGGCGTTTTAAGAGATTTAGGCGGTTTGTAGCTTTGTCTATGATTTTATTTAAGTGTGGGCGCCATGTTAGATGTTGTTAAAAGATGATTCCTAGATATGTGACATATTTTGAAGGATTTATGGGTTGGTTTTGTACAGTCAGGGATAGTTTTGATGGGGTTCGGAGAACTCGTGAACGACGTTTACGAGGAAGGAAGACTACTGCCTGAGTTTTAGTGGAGTTAATGGATAATCCCCATTTACTACACCAGTTTGTGAATGTGTTGATGGCATCGTTCATGGTTCTGTTTATATGTGGTATGGTTTTGATGAGTGCTAGAAAGGCGGTGTCATCTGCGTATTGGAATATGTGAATGTTATTGGGAAATGGAGGGTGGTCAGCAACGAAGAGGATATGAAGCAGTGGGGAAAGGGCAGGTCTTTGTGGAACACCACAATGTAAGAAAATAGGATGTGATGTACTGGAATTGACAGAGACATAGGTTCGTGAGGATGTTAAATACATAGTGGATGTAATTTATGGAAGATTAAATGAGCGGAGTTTATGTATTAGGGCTTTGTGCCAGACTCTATCAAATGCTTTTTCGAGGTCAAACAGAACTAAGCAAGAAGGTTTGGATGTATTATAGTGATTGGTTAGCATGTTGGTAAGTCGAAGTAACTGATCATTAATGCTAAAGGAAGGACGGAAACCTGCTTGGTGTAGGGAGTTATGGGACGTGTGTGCAGATAGAGTAAATAACAACATTGCTTTCTGGAGAAAATTCAAATTTTTTATAACAGTGAGTTAAAAAGTAAAAAAAAAAAGTTAATCAAAATAGTAATGTGTCATACACCAATAATGCTTCTAATATCTTTGAAGCTCTAACTCGACTTCTTTCTCGTTTACATTACTTTAACATCTTGTAATTATGTTCTAATACATGCTGTCATCTATTGGACGTCATATCAGCGAAGGTGTGTTCTTAAAAAAGTTTTAAGGTGTTTGCGGTACCTTTTATCATCATCCAATTGGAATTAAACTTTGCACATTATTACCCCTCGATAAGTGGTACAAAACCAGAGGTTGCACCCACAAAAATTCCAGCATAATACAATAGGGACCATCATATGTATTGTGCACATAAACTATTTTGTTAGTCCTGAGTAAAACTTGTTTTTACTTCCTTTATCTTGAATTACGACGTTGTGTACACAACTTTTACTCACTGCATGGAAGTTGCTGTCAATGAAGTACGACTGCTTAAAAAACTTCATGTTTCCAGAAAATTGATTTCTCTTCATGAACATTTTTGTTTTAGAGTTACTCTAGAATGCTTCTAAAATTAACGATTCATATTCGTTCTTTTAGTTTTTAAATATGGGTAAACCCAAAGAGCATACGGACATCCAGTGGCTACTTCCCGAAATTTAAAGCTTTATGCAAAATTAGTATAAACATGTATTTCTTACTCAGACACATCTTCGACCCCTTGGAAGCTATTGCACGTCTCCCGAATGTGCCTTTCCGGTTCCCAAGGAACATTCTCCGCCAGCCTCGCTCAAAAGTTTCGTCTCCGCACCAAGTTACTGTTTAACTTACATAGAACCGTATTGAAAATTGAAAACTATTACATGCCTAATCGAAAGATCGTGGGTAGCCATCGGCAGCCCATCCCGACAAGTTTTTCCAGAGATTTCGTCAGTCACACCAGGATAATTCCCCGATATCCACAAACTAAGTTGTGGTCCACTCTTGGAACATCCTCTCCTGCACCCTATCTCGGCCTGAGCTAAGATGCCTAAATGCCATAAATTAATTCAAATATATCTCCAGAGAGTACACGAACATCCAGTGGACGTCCATTTGTAGTCCAATTGATGTCCGAAGGATGTATGATTGACATCCCAGCGTACAAACAATATCCATCCCTATGGATATGATATGTACGTCCAATGGATCCGAACGAACGTAGAACGTCCATCCAATGGACATTTGTAGGTCTGCCAGGACGTCTATTGGACGTACTTATCATGTTTATGTAGATGGACATTGTAGGTACAGGAATGTCCATTGTACGTCCTTTGGACATCCACTGGTCTACATATGGATGTCCAATGGATGTCCGTGTTCTGTCTGGGATATTTGAAACGTTCTAAATCAAAGTGGTTGGATGTTCGTTGTTAACTTATGAAGTAGCTATTTAGTAAATGTACAGGTGAACAATAAATGTGATGTGCTTTGTGGTTGACGACACTAAATACGAATGCAATATGTATTATTTATTAAAGGGGTGTAGTAAAGTTTAATTTCCCTCGTGCATATTATATTAGGAAGTTTAAGTATTGTCAGTACTTGCAGTGGACCTCGTCAACTGTACTTAAGTAAGTAACATTCGGGACTTCCATTTTATGTACGTCCATTAGACATCCATTTCATGTCCAATATGTACATGGATATAAAATGGACGTACTAGGACGTGATATAGACGTCCTGTATTTCAGGCGACGAAAATGGTTGAGTAGATTTGTGATATAAAAAGTAAGTATTTTGAAAATATTGGTCAACAGATTTACTTTCTGAATTGAAACTTTAAACAACAACAAAATTAAAAAGAATTTAGAAAGCACGCCTGTTTAAGCAAAGAAATATGGACTAAATGGTAAAAAATAACAATGTATGAAACAAATAAATACCTGTTACTTCCTCGTACCTTCCTGAAGAAGGCAACGCTTCTTTTAATTCTATTGTTAATGAAGTGGTATATTTGGGACTATGTCAGAACGCCCACTGGTCAGATCGCCCACTTCTGAAAGTGGTCAGAACGCCCACAGAAATGGTCAGATCGCCCACCAAATTAGGAAAACATTCAAATTCAGAAATGGTCAGAGCGCCCACTGGTCAGAACGCCCACTCGTAAAAATGGCAACAACGTTCACCAAAATTGTCAGAACGCCCAAATGCATAATCGGTCAGAACGCCCACTCGTAAAAATGGTCAGAACGCCCACTGGTCAGATCGCCCACTTCTGAAAATGGTCAAAACGCCCACAGAAACGGTCAGAACGCCCACTTTAAAAAGGGTCAGAACACCCACCAAAATGATAAGGATCCCCACAGGTTAAAAAATACAAACCCTAGCAAGGCACACGGTTAATACTTTAATTTTTTGCAGTTTAATACTTATATTAAATGGATATTGAACAAACACAATGAAAAAAAAAAACTCGGGAAAACGTTCACAAACGTCAGAACGCCCACTCTTAAACAAGTGAGTCGGAGTCGGGTCGGGGGCTGTGCACATAAGCTACATCAGCGCACCAAATAATAAGCCAACGCCAAGGAGGGCTTATTCCCCTATTGTCCATACGAGCCGGCGCCTATATTTGAAGGTATCATCGCAGCACTTTCCTGTTATGACAGGAAAAACATCAGTCAGGTCACGATGGTCGGCCACTGGTATCGAATCCAGGACCAATCGAATGTGAAGCCAAGAGAGAGAGAGAGTAAACCTTGCGGTAATATTTTAAAATGAAACTAAGGAGGCAGATTCCGCTAACAAAAGAATCATGTTGTCAAATGTCAATACATTTCAGATCTTTGCCTGGGTTTTCTGCTTTTCAGTTGCAAGTGTTTTTCGAATTATCTGTTAATTATCCATAGGTTGAAAGAATCCTTTGAGATACAGACAGGCGACAAATGCATTAGACCGTTAACGCATGTTGATGACCTCTGAGCAGTTAGATATTTGAGTGAATACTGAATAGAGACACGGGGATGGCGACTGTTGTTATGTTGATCTCTCTTATTTTTGCTTTTCTTTCTCTCTTCAGTTCTGTTCCTCATCGAGCCAAAAGAACGAAATTTCACTTTTATATTCCATTTACAGCCGTAACCATACCCCCTAGGCCCCTACTGCGCTGGCCAACTTTGACCACAGGCAGGGGAAGTTGAAGGAACACGAGGGGTGTCATTTGTTTTCAGGGAATTTCAGCAAGAACTCCATCTGTTGCCGAAAGGAAGAGTTACTTCGAACTCCAAGGAGGAAGGAGGTCTTAGATTTGTCAAGGTCACCTGACTCCTGCCGACTCTAAGCCGGTGAGATGGTAGTAAGGCTGGCTTGTAGTAATATTACATGAACAGAACAACATAATTCCTAATAGATTATGATGAAGGCAGTTATGGTGATGACAGTGATTGGTGTTCTAAAACCCAAGTTCTGAGGACGCTACTAACATTTAAAGAACATTTCGAACGATTATCTGGCTTGTGTCCCTGCCAAGAATCAAAGCTGAGATCCTTTAATTATAAAGGGACAAGCAAAACTACTCACCATATGTTAATTAATCATTCAATTATCTGAAGATGGAGATTCGTCTATGAAACGTCAGGTAAACCCAACTTGACTGAATGGCAAATGTAACTTTAACAAAACACATTCCGTTTAAAATCTTAATTTAACTTGTTCAGCTTCAATGGATACATTATCAGTTAACCAAACATAATTTAGCTAGTCTTCTCTCTGTTTTACTTAAAACAATGTTTATTAAGTGCATATAAAAGACTTAATAAATTAAATAAAGCTGTCAGAGAGAGGAAGGGAGCAGCTTCCGTTCTAGACATGCTTGGTTACGAGTATTTAACAAATGCATAACATTAGCTCACTCATTCTCTTGTAAAGCCTACTTTCTCATCACTCTAAGGATAAGAAATGTTTCTTCTGTTGTTTTCTTCAATGATGATGAAGCATGAAAAAGTAAGTACCAAAAATTATTGTTTAAAAGTTACTTGAAACAAAAGCAAAGAAAGAAAATATACCAATTACCAAACATATACTTTCTCCATGGAACTACTCTGTGATTGATGGAGTCTACTTGACAACAAATGAATGTATTATTTCTTGAAAACATATTTCGTAAGAAAAGTGTATCTTAACAATTGCAATAATCCTTTCACCGACTTTGTATACAGTAAAACATTTTTCAAAATAAACCATAATATACCCAGATATAATATTAATAGGATGCAATTACGTCTGTCAAAGAGAGCAAATATGAAATTCAAACAACCTCACCAAAAGCACAACTTGTATAAAACAGAAGTTTGTTCAAAGCGAAAATTTACTTGAATTCCGGCTGATCTCGCAATTAAAAAAAAAAATCAGATCTCATATATGTTCAAAACAGAAACTCTCCAACGTGGGAAAAGAACACAAAATTAATAATTGAAAGCCTACACAAAATGGAATGTCAACTATCATAAAAATTATTAGAATAGCAAAACATTATAGATGTACTAACTATCTTATTTATTTTTTCTCTTCTGTTCTTAACATCTGTTTTGAAATGTACAGTAGTTGAAAAACTATGAACAAAACGTTTTTCTGAAGCATGAGTAACAAGTTACTGTAAAATCTCTTCATTGTCTTACCTTTTTATCTTCAACTTTATAAGTTCTCATTTTTTTCCTTTCAACATGACTACATCTTTTTTGAAGGACAAATAAACAAATTAAAAGTCGAGGCAAAAATAACTGAAGAACGAAGGCAGTGGTGTCACTGTGAACCCGAAACTTCGAACGAATAAACAGAGTGATCAGATTGGACTGAACTGGACTATAAAAATGAGCTGATGCTTTAATGAGTGCAAGACATTTTAGTCATTAGAAGGCAAAAAAAAAATTCAAGAAATCGTTTGAAAGCATTGAAATGCTTTTGAATATCATGAACTTGTATGCACCTGACAGAATTTCTAGTGTACAAAGAATCTTCAATTTGTTTTAAGAATTTATAATTTAGGAGCTTAAAAAAAAATGAACCTCAACCGGCACGCAAATAAGTTCATTTCAAGTGACCAAGATGTCGAAAATCACTATCATTTCAATCGTGACCAGCCGAAACGTAAAGAAGAAAGGAGGACAAACATGGCAAACACAAAAGATTCAAAGTTATAGATTCTTAGTCAGGGATCGTTTCAGCAACTTAAATAGTAAATGAACGAACGTTTCCGATCTTTTGGAACATTTGTTTTCCACGACTGAAGAAAGCGAGTAGGAAAAAAATAACGGACGAAACATTAAAACATTAATGAATATGTAAGGAGATAAAGTGACGCCACAAGGTTGACAGATTCAGTTTGTACGTTGAGTTAAAACTTCCTTGTAATAAATTTTGTTGAAACTACGATGCAATTTGCCATGGGTGGAAAATTTATCTTCGGATGAACACTAAATTGTTTCCTAATGGAATATAAAGGTAAAGTACTACAATACCTACAACTTCTCTTAATAATATGCTAACATTTTGTTCGAACTTGTATAAAATTGAAACCTCTCCAGTCTGGAAAATAAATTGGTCCTTTGCGATTCCGCTTCAAGTATATGTAACTCGGAAAGTGTCTGACAGTTTTTTGAGAGAAACAAAACAAATAACGAAAGTACACCTAGCGTATGTATCTATATACGCAGCACTGAAAATACCACTAGCATTTAGAAATTAAATCTACTGGGAATCAACTTGAAAGGAAAGTGGGTTATTTTTTACTTATAAGGAACACTCCCAGTCTAATTTACATTTGATATGGTTAATGTTGCACCAAATTTGTATGGGCCACATTTGAATCACCCGGCACATTTCAAAAGGGAAATCACAACTTTCCAATCACCTAGTTGCTTCTCCATACAATTACGAAATGTAGGAGCTCACCATACTTCATTTCACATTTAAGACTGAAAACTGTTAAAGTGTTTGCAAGCAAGTATTTTCTACTTAACATAATCACGCATAATTTCAGAACTAATTTCCCTTAATTCGGAAGCTAATTGGATCATTACCCGACTCCAATTTATTATTAGATAACTATGTTAATGGCTAATGGCAGTGCTACCATACCAGTGCTTCCTGTCATAGCAGGCTTCTTGCATGGGAAGTCTTGGGTAAATTTTGAGCTTGATAGACTAAGTCAGGATTTAAAAAAATTCTGACAAATCATGTTTTGTGTGTTCAAATTTATTTACCCACACTTCTACTGGGCCCTATGTCATGTTTTGAACGATCTGAGAGATTGGCAAGAAGGGCTTGCGGCAAAGTATACAGTGCAATCTTTAGTTCAGAATCTGAACTACATTGACAAATCAGGTTTTGAACGTTTCTTCTCATTTCTCCTTTCGAAATGACCAAAAATGGGGGTCAGTTTCCACTAATTTCTGAAAATTTATTTGTTCAGAACATATCACTCTAGATTCCACCTATTACGAATATAACTTTATACTAATTACGACCCTAATGAACTAGTGTTTATAACAATTCGCACAGATAGAATGAACACACATACGCACAAAGGGAAAGTGTGTGTTTAAGGGAGAGAAGCGACGAGCAAGAGAAAAATAGAAAGAGATAAGAAGAGTAAAAGACGAAGACATGATAAGAAAAGTCAAGAAAGAGAGGGATGAAAGACTAACTAGAAACATGAAAACTACATTATCATCATGCTAAAGAACACTGTAATGAACCCCAGGTCATGCATTCCATTTTATTTTGAACTATAGAGATATTCAGTTTATTTATTTGTTAATGTTTTTCAAAGAAAAAAGATTTCTTACTTTTGTATTAAAAATAGGTTAAGAATTGAAGCTTTCCTGGCGGCGAATATTATACAGATGTTCTCGGGATATCAGCCAGGTGAAGTCCGACGATAGAGCCGACGTTTCAAGAACAGACATTGTTCTCATCTTCAGAAAGAGCTTCAATTACTGGGATAGGATAATAAAAGAATCTCTTGCCATACTACAAGAACGTAATAATGTCAACAGAGATACAGGATTTCAACTTAGTCGGACTTGGACACCAGTCATAAAGAAAACATACATGAAAACGACCAATCAGCGTCAAGCTATAGGCCAACCAATCAGAGACACAGATTCTTAAGCTCCGCCCCCTACCGTTACTATATATAGTACACATGAACTGGTCTCAGTATACTTGCCCTGAAGATGAAAACAATGTCTGTTCTTGAAACGTCGGCTCTATCCTCGGACTTCACCTGGCTGATATCCCGAGAACATCTGTATAAAAATAGGTTGTTTTTTTGTAACCAGAGTTGCCTTATTTTTTGTTAAAGTTTTTGCGAGAGTTAGCTGTTCCGATGTAACTTGTTTCAGCTTGATGAAAGGAGGCTTCACTGTTGTGTGGTTCTGCGTCCATGGAAGGATGGCTTAAGTCACTGATCTGATTACGGAAGTTTTGTCGATACACAAGTGAGAGGTGTTGCGAGGAGTGAGCGAGGATGTCTCTCGTGAAAAAGGGTTGAATACGTCAAACGGAGGGAAACTTGTTTTTCTTTCTCGGAGTTACTTTTCAGTTGTATTTACGGGTTGTAAATTTTTCTACGGGAATTTAAATAACATTTTAATTTCTTTCGGTAAAGATGTTTCATTAAACTGGTTTTGTTGAGCGGACGTTTCTCTGTTTAATTAAGTGAATTTATAGCGGACTATTAGCTGTTTGGTTTGTACTTTAAAATTGATTAAAACATGGTTTGAATGCGTAAACAACTCGAGAGTAATGACGTAAGCTTGCATAGTTTAATTTTGAAGAGGTAAACATTTAATTTTTGAAATAAATTTTCTAATCTTGTTAAACTCATTTAAATTATCTATTTAATATATTTACCTAATCTTCGGAGAATAATAGCTGTTTTGAGCTTGAATTAAACTTCGGATTAAAGTTCTTAAATTGTCTTAGTAGAGTGTTAGAGTAAAAGTTCGTATTAAATTAATTCAATTTTCTCTAGTAGAGTAGTACACACAATGACCCCCTTTGTTTGTCAATTTATGGGTTTCACGCTTGAGTGATTCTAAACATTTTGTCGCATTTAAATGGAATGAAAACTTCAGAATAGGGCTAAATAATTAACAGAGAATTTGTTCCTGTCAGAAGTAATTCTTTCGATAGTTAATACATGATAACGAGTTTTAAAGGATATTGATTTTTCGTGCCTTTTTTGTTCGGATTGAGTGTTTCTTTGCTTGATTGGGTTGTTCAGTCGCCCTTGAGGAGTGGTTCAGCTGGCAGCATTGGATGGTAATCTTTCTTCCTCTGAACTTTCTTTCTTATCGAGAAACGATAAGTGTCAAGTTTTATTTTATTTGTTGGAGTGTGAGTGATTGAGTGCGATTGGTTTTTGATTTGCGTTTCTATGGTTGACGTTGGCTATTTTCCAGTTTGAAGAGTTCATTCGGTCGTTTTGCAACTCGTTTCAATTGTGTTTCGAGTCGCTTCATTGTGTTTTTCGAAATTGAACTTAGTTTCTCGCAAATTAAAATTAAATAAAGTAAAAAACAGTTATTTACATTTGTTTTTCAAATTTAATTTTGTAATAGAAAATAAATTGATTTTCTTTAAATATAATATCCACGTTTTAGGTTGACTATCCGCTACGCCCTCTACCACTGAAACAACTTTAGGAATTTCAGGATCTTCTATCACCAGCTCCCTTCCAACTATTTTCGGTTCCACTTTAACTTTCGGTTCATTTCTACCAAGACACTCCTCACTCCAGAATTTCCTTAGTTCGCTCAAGTTCGGAAATTCCAACTCATTCCCGCAATCACCAATCTAATCATTGTTCGTACAAGCATCTTTCTTCACTTCCGTTCTGGGTGAATTATTCGCCTTCGTCATGTTATTCAATACTCGGAAAATAACACTACACAGTCTCTGGCTTGAGATGCCACAATTTCCAACATCAGGCATCATCGCCGATTCATCGAACCATCGAAGTTGAATTCGTTTTAAACCATTCCTCAAAAACAACAATTCGCGCTTAAAGTCCAAGAATCCTTCCATTACAAGCAAATAAGGAATTCCTAAAACGCATTCTCATGGAAACTTGTCTACAATTCGAAATTCAACAAACACCACTTCACCCGCTATGGCTACTTTCAATCTGGTTTTCCAGTTCGATGGACAAATTTCACCAAAAGCAGATTTAATCTCAACTGGTTCGCATTCTGTTTTCGCTAACAAACACTCGTATTCGTCCACAAATTGTTTCGACACTAAATTGAAAGTGTATCCCGAATCTATACAAACATAATGACGTTCGTCCATAATTCGTCCCTTCACAAATGCAGCAATTCGATATGCGAGAAAAGGAGGAATGATTGGAATAGGCGAATCTGATCCCGATCCATCAACTTTGTTGATCCGTTGACAATTCTTTTTTCCTTTCCCTTTAACATCTATCCGCTTTTTAACAAATTTACTTTTTTATCCTCTACATTTACTACATGACTTCGCCTAACATCGCAAGCATTTTTGGAAACTGAATTAATATTTGACAACAAAGCTTGCTTTTGTTTAAACAACCTTTTGTTAAATTGAACATTTCTTTCATTTTTAAAGTAATAAGCCTTTTCGCGTTTGTACCTTTCGAACTCTTTCAACTGATGTTTCATTTGGAGAATGGAATCCGGCAAATGATTTCGAAAACTATTGAAAACAAATGTAGGATCCATTCCATTCACAAGTATTTCTATTATTTGATATTAGTTATCAACAAATCCAATAACTGATGTAGATATAAAACAGAATCAATGTATTAAAAACATTTTCATTGTATCGCATGCTTCGAAAATTCTTTTCCCAATCAACTCTTGTTTCAAAACATTGGTGTTTCAATCCCTTATCAAACACTTCGTTTGTTGCCATCTTAACCTATTGTTAAAACTATACAAATCATCCTGCAACAAATCTCCCTTCGTTCGACTTAAAAGCTCACTCAATATTAGCTTAATACATATGTGAAACAATTGATATAATTACTAACACACATTCATCAACAACATTCATTCAAACCAATGCGTGCATCGAATCCCGAAAATACATCCTTTTTCAAATTTACTGCCTCCAACCTCGATTCCGAATTTTACAATCAGCACATAAAACAATATGAAGTACAACGAGTTCCGTTTCTGTTGAACTAATACTAAACGCACTATGAATAAACACAAGCGCAATCGCAATTCTAATACACTATTACCTTTTACAACTGATGGACTGTTGTGTGGTTTCTCCTGAACACCTCTTTCCTTTAATAACCAGCACAGATCCTCATTGCTTGTTCTCAATGGTAAAATAATGTACATGAAATTAAAGAAAAAATGGCCCCCAAATCAATTTGGATCAGTAGCGCTCGACTAAGGTCCGATACGACTCTTCCCAAAACGAACTATCTGGTTAAAGGCTTGTAGATCGCTAGAAATTTGAACAAACAAATCGAAAACAAAAGTTCAAACAAATCTATTTAAAAAGGTTTATTAACCCAAGGTTATTACAAATTTACTTGAGTCGCGGAATTGTTTACAAATGAATGTAACTGTTAATAAATCGACGATTCTGATTCAGTAGAAATTTGAATATCCTATTTAAAGAAAATCAATTTGTTTTGTTTTACAAAATTAAATTTTGAAAAACAAATGTAAATAACTGTTTTTACTTTATTTAATTTTAATTTGCGAGAAACTAAGTTCAATTTCGAAAAACACAATGAAACGATTCGAAATACAATTCAAACGAGTTCCAAAACGACCAAACGAACACTTCAAACTCGAAAATAGCCAACGTCGACCATAGAAACGCAAATCGAAAACCAATCGCACTCAATCACTCACACTCCAACAAATAAAATAAAAAAATGACACCGTTTCTAAATAGGAAAGAAAGTTCAGAGGAAGAAAGATTACCATCCAATGCTGCCAGCTGAACCACTCCTCAAGGACGACTGAACAACCCAATCAAGCAAAGAAACACTTAATCCGAGCCACAAAGGCATGAAAAATCAATATCCTTTAAAATCGGTGTTATCATGTATTAACTTTCGAAAGAATTACTTCTGACAAGAACAAATTCTCTGTTAATTATTTAGCCCTATTCTGAAGTTTTAAGGGGTATTTCTCGGTTCTTATTCTCTCCTAATGTTACATTAATTATATAGATTTTAGTTCCAAATAACAAAATAGACCGTGTTTGCTTGATTGTCGGTGATGTTTGTAAAAATGTGCTGATTAATTGAATAATAATTACTATTTAATTATGCAAATTAATTTCGTAGCCTAATACGTAAGGAACCAGAGAAATAATATGAAACAAAAACATTTGTTTCCACAAGCATTGTACTTGAACATGAAATCATTGACAAAGCCTGGAATTTTGCAGATTATTTTATATGTACGTATGTTTGTTGCCTGTATGTATGTACAGTCAGGATGCCCATTTCTTGTATGCGCCTTCCAGATACTTGACTTTAGCTTTCGTTCTTGCAAAAGATTTCTATGTTTTAATGTGCATTTATGTTTAAATACTAGATTAAACATTTGGCTTTCCCTCAGAATGATTTTCCTTCGTTTCAATTATGTGCAATTCACAAACTCTACGTAGAAGTGACGTAAGGTGTCAAATAGTCTCAAATTATCTTCTCTGCCATCAATCCACTACCGCCACCATATGAGAAAGGTGGCAGTTTCTCATATTACGTAGAATACATCCTTGTTTATGCAGTGTTGCTCCGAAATGGGTTTTGTACGGAAGTCTCAAGTTTTTGTTTGCGTCTTCGCTCCTCAGAAAAGAATCAGAGTTTCGACCTTGACCACAGAGGGGGGAGTAGGTCTTTACTCGATCCCACCCTTATTTGGTAATAAATAGACCTTTCCAGTACAGCAAAGATTTCTGACCTTCTCTGTTTTGGCAGAGAATTCAAGTTCACCATGGACTCCAAGCAGCAGTTTGCAGCGGGCGGCGTTACACCCTCCGTAGATACGCACACAAGCACACCTACAATACACACTTACTAAACTTAGTCACTCTCATTTTGCTGAGGGTTTCGTGCAGAAATGGTCTGCTTGGCAAAGGAAACTTCAGAGCACTGAAGAAATATTTTTATCTGGAGTTTTTGTATTTTTTAATACATTGCAGACAATCTGTAATCTGTTTAATCGGTAATACACATTGATAGAAATGTTAATTTATAAGGAAAGGTGTATTTACATAAAGTGGCCGTTTCTTCTCAAGCCCAAAGCGGGACACTTCGTAATATCATTTCATGACGTAGGCATGAGACCCCCCCAAAGCCTGCTGAGTTGGCAAATTCAAAATTGATGTATATTAAAATTTTTAGTCCTTTTCATCTTTATCAAATGAAAGGAGTACCGCACATAAGAACTGTTTTCTGCCACTCAACCAATTCTAATCAATTTTTTGTATGTAATAACAAGATCATATGAGAATTCCAATAAGCCAAATCCTATGTGCATATCACTTCCGGTTATCATGGAAAGTGCGTCCAAAAATTACCACTCCCGGATTCTAATTTTTATAATGTTGCTAAAAATAAATTGTGATATCTCAAGAATGGCGTAAGCTATCAAATCCAAATTTCGTGTGGAAAATACTAATGTAATGAGCATGTCACAATGTAAAACTAAACTGTTATAGCTTCAACCGCTTTGGAGATAAAAATTAATTTTATTACGCAAATGTTCAATTTTACTTATAAAAAATTAACCTTTCCCAGGGAACTGTATTGTTTAACCATCAGCCCCCACTAGTTATAAAACTATACCTCGCTCAAATAATCTCCAGGTAATATAGAAGAACATATTCAAAAATCTATTTGTAACTCTTGGGACTAGTGGTTATAAGAAACATTTTATACTCTAAAGATGAGTACCTCACGTCGAAGTAGGCTATATGTTTGAATTTCAGCTAAATAAACTACCATAACCAAAACACATTTTGTGTGGCAAGTACGGATATTATGAACATATCACAGTAAAAAATGCTAGTTGATAACTCCACTCATGTTTGAAATAGAACATATCGTTATGATCCTTTTATTGGGTCATATAATATAGCAGGTAGAGCAGG